>PVJO010018428.1:16092-36802 GCA_004026905.1 Hystrix cristata | reverse complement strand
GCACACATGACGCCTGACATAGGATTGTGCAATAAGAGCTGCAGGCCCCATTATCAACCTTATAACTAAGCACAAAATAAAAAGCCAGGGAGCAGGGACAGAGGTCATGGCACATCCACAACACTTGCCTGTTTTGGAGGCCCTTCCCCCACCTTCCGTGTGAATTTCCTCTGCTGGACTTTCCCAAATTAAAATTTAGAGGAAGCAACATGTGGTCGGTACCCAGCTAGGAGGATCTGGATGATGTACAGCAATAACACAGCAACTCTGCTTCCCTGAGTGATCTCTTTATGGTGGGCATATTGTTTAAATTCTAACTCCTGTGATGGGGTCATCCAGCACATCCTGTGGTTTCTGCGTCTGTCTGGCTTAATGGGAGCTGAGCCTACAGAGGTAAAATGACTTTCTCTTGGTCACCTGGCAGAAAGAGAAAGGCAATTCTCTGCCCTGGAGTGCCCCAGAAAAATCCAACAAACACATCTGTACCCACAGTATGATTTTAAATTGGCCCAAAATAAGTGCTTCTCCACCCCTTGCAACTTTGCTTGCAAAGGAAACAGAGTGGTGATTCAAAGCCTGGAGCATGGGTACAGACGGGCCACCGGGTCCCTGCATGGAAAAACCTGCAGACCCAATGGCCGCCATATCGAACTCAGACTGGGCCTCTTGGTGTGTGGACCAAAAAATGTTTGCAGGAAGCAGTTTGGAACGTGGAACATCCATAAGGATGCCTCATATTTCCTTCTCTCTTGTCAGAAGGCTGGCTACCACCAAGAGCGTGGAGCCCTAGGTAAGAAGTACAGTGTTGAAAGCATCTCTCCTAGCTTTTGGCACCCCCTAAATGCCAGCAGTTGCTTCCTTGTGTGTGTCAGTGCCTTAAGTCTTCGTGTGGATTTCGGGTAGACAAACCTTTTCTTAAAGCACCAGATAGTAACATTTTAGGCTTCTCAGGCAGTGTGGTCTCTGTATTACTATAACAAAGCTGGCTTTGTGTTACTATAACAAAGCACTGAAGGCAGCTGACTTTATAAGGAGAAAGGGTTTATATAGCTCACAGTTTGGGTGTGGGTACAGTTTGGATCTTATGTGTCCCTCAAAGGCTGTGCCGAAGGCTTGGTCCCTGGCTGACTGTGCCGTGGGTAGGAAGGGCCAGCAGGAGTAAACTAGGTCACTTAGGGGATGCCCCTGTAGAGGACATCAGGACACAGGTCTTTCCCGGGCTCTGTTTCCCAGCTGCCATCAGAGGACTCTAGATCAGTGGTGGTGAACCTATAGCACACGTGCCATAGTGTGCACACAGGCCATGGTGCGCACACAGAGCCCTCTCTGTTGGCACATGAACCCAGTCGCATCGCCCCAGCAGCTGAGCATCAGGTAACAGCACACACAGGGGCCACGCACATGCTTGGAAAGCAGTAGCGACACCAGACGATGACATCACAAGCCGTTTGGACACTTGGTCTCTAAAAGGTTCGCCATCACTGCTCTAAATGATGTTCTGTCTCCCACGGTACAAAGCTGTGAGGCCAGGTGATCATGACCAGAACCCCTGAAACCATGAGCCGAAATGCCTCTTTCTTCCTATGAGTTGATTGTCTCGGGTTTCTCATCACAAGAAGAGCAAGCCGACCAGAGTGCGTATATGAACAAGCAAGGGGCTCTTGAGCCAGAGCAGAAAGATCAGACTCACACAGTCCCCAAAGGGCATGCCCTGGTGAACGGGGTCCTCACTAGGCTCTGCCTCTGAAAGATTGCGCCCCACTTCCGGATGCCCCCGCCCTGGGGTCTAAGCCTCAATCAGAATGGACCTTCGCAGACACGTACACTTTGCCCAAGCCACAGCAGTCTCTGTCCGGACTAGGAAACTCTGCCACTGTAGTGCAGAAACGGTCACTGACAATATGCAAACAAGGGCGTGTGGCTGAGTCCTCAGGAAACTGTTCACGAGAGCTGTGGTCTCGTGTGCTCCCTGGCCCACGGCTTGCAGACCTCGGCGTCAGTGAAGAGCCAAGGTAATCTGCTTGTAAATTACACAGAATTCTGTATCTATTTTGAATGACAGATGAAACCTGAGACGCAAGCTGCAGTCTTCTGGTTTGAAAGACTAGAATTTTCCCACTCCGCTGTCGAAGTGTTTCCTCTGCTGCGATTCTCGCCGGTGGCTGTCAAGACATTGCGGAGACAGCCACAGCCTCTAACTAGGGCTGGGCTGTGACACCCAGCAGCGGGCAGGCTCACCCTGCTGGGTTCGGCGGGGTGAAGCAGCTGGAGAGAAAATCTCTTTGTATGAAGCGTCCCCGGAGAAGTCAGTTAGACAGGACTCTTGATTTGGGGGAATCAAAACTCAGGGAGAAATTGACCAATTTAATCCCTTCAATGACCCTCAGCAATATCTCAGCCACACGCCTGTCTCAATCTTCTCCACTCACATCAAAAAAAAAGCTGCATCCTGCAAAAGAGGAGAACATTCTGACCCTGCAGCTGCCCAGTGGAGAGGGAGTTTATCCTGCTGGTATCCGGAAAGGGCTTTCCTGGACCACGCACATGGATTGTCCCCCAGCCCCTGTCCCTACTGCTGGTTGTCCCTCAACACGAGGACTGCCCCCTCCGGCTAAGTCTCCGGTGGCCATTAAATAATGCAAACAGGAATACCCACCCCACAAAGCTACCGACCCTGGGCAGGGCAGCCCTCGAATAGTCTCTATGCCAGCTGTCAGGTGGACTGCCGTTTGGTTGACAATGGTGTCACCTAAAGAGAACCTATACTCCCTGCCCCCAAGAGAGGAAAAAACTCACCAACTCTTCCCTCTCTGTTTCCAAGGTCACTACTGAATCCCACCTCCAAACTCCTTGCAATGCAGACATGGTGCTGGAGCCCAGGAGCACGCCGTGTGGGGATTCTGCTTCCCCTTCCTGACAGGTGTTATTGTTCTTGCTAATTTAAGGGCTCTTTCTGTTCCTGGTAATTGCCACTGTATACTAATGTGCTAGGAATCAGCTGCCATCCAGATAATGAAAAATTATACCCAGAATAATGGATGGGGACAGATGGATTACCAAGCTCTGCATCAATCAATAGGGCTTTTATGGTTATATTTGTGGTGGTTTGTAATAAGATCAGGTCCCGAAGATTGATGTGGAAGTTGGTAATCCATCTCTGGGTCTGAACGAGGTCTTATTAAAAGAAGCTGAATCAAACGCAGGCCATTGTCCATGGTGAAAACAAACTCATCATGGGCTGCTCTTCTAAGCGTGTGTGTGGGGCGCAGCTCATTTGAGCACCATACTTGGAGGGAGACAGGAAAGGTGGCCCTGGGACTTGCCAGGGCAAACGGATGACATTTCTGTGCTTAGCATCGCTTATTTGATAACACAGGGGTCTAGCATGGTGGCATTATGGGAAAAAGCCAGTCAGCCACTGGAGGTTAGGTTGTCTGTCCTGTGGGGTGAGTTTGGTAGTTGAGATGTGGCACTAGGTAGCCAAGAGTGCCAATTCTGGCATGTTCAAAGGAAAACAGGACCACTGGCTTTATGCTGGGGTCCTGAAGAGGTGTGCTGATTTCTCCATCACCCTGCAGAGGTGAGTGTGTTAGCCAGGGTCCTTCAGAGAAGCAGAACAAACGAGACAGAAAGAGCGGTTTACGAGATTCATCAAGGGAACTGGCTCACTGATCACAGGGGCCAAGGTGTCCGTCTGTGCTAATAGCAAGCAGAGGCCCAGGACAGCTGGTGATGTCGTTGGGTCTGAATCCCAAGGTGCTATGAATTCTAGGCCAAGAGTAGGGGCTGGGGTGGACACTGGTGGAAATACAGGAGTCCAAAGACTGTGGTCCCTGACATCTCAGGGCAAGAGCCAAGTAGCCTTTACTCTGCCTTTTTGCTCTCATTCAAGTTCTTGGCTGATCGACTGACTGACGGCCACGCACACAGCTGATGTGAGTCACTTGGTCTGCAGATTCTCATTCTGATCTCTCCCACTAACACCATCACAAAAATGGTTGGACACACCCTTTCCCCAGTTACCAGGGAGCTCCTCGGAGCTCAGCCTCACTGGAGATACAGTTCCCCTGGCTTAGGATGGGGTCGTGCTTGGGAGAACAGAGCCCCCACCAAGTCGCCACTGCCCAGCGAAAGGGAGACCTCAGGGGTCACTACAGAGGAGCTCATAGCCAGGGAGTCAGGGTGTTCGGCTAGGCACATCTGGCAATGCCTGGAGACAATTTTGGTGGCCGCAGCTTGGCAGAAAGTGGTTCTACTGGCATCCAGTGTGTAGAGGCCAAAGCTGCTGGTGACCATCCTCCAGTACAGAAGACTACACCAGCAGAGAGAAGGATTTGGCCCAGAATGCCACCAGGGCCAAGGAGCCGTGGGAAGCCTTGTGTTCAAGGGTCAGAAATTTCCTTTGGGACCTCAAAGGGCAAAGTGTGAGCCACTCCTGGCCTCTCCTCTTTATGCACCTTCTTCCTGCAGCAGCTTCCTGGCTAACCACAAGGCAGAGACTGGCTTCCGCCACTCCGTGGTGCCCACGGCAGGATGATGTGAGCTAGCCTCACAGGAGAGTGTGCCCGGCACGGCTCTGACAGAATCAGTTCACTAAGAGCTCTCAGCCCACAAGGGGACATAAAAGACGGGGAAGCAGAGGCCGGTTCTGACGAAGGCACAGTGCAATCCGGGGTGCCTAGGGCCCCTTCGGATTCCATCATTCACTAGAGGGACCCCCAGAACTCAGGAAGGCCGTTCTGCCTGTGATTACAGCTGCTACTGTAAGGGATACAGATCAGAACAGCCCCGGAGCAAGCTTGAGGCCGTGTCCAGAAGAGACCGGTGGGAGCTTCCAGGGTCCCCTCCCATTGCAGAGACGTGGGCAGCGCTAACTCCTCCCAGAGACAATGTGACAACATGTGTTGCATATTGTTCCACTTTTTTGTGGGGCTCGGCCACATAGACATGGCCAACCACCTGCACAGCTGGCCTTAGTCTCCAGTCCCTCCAAGGGCTGACATGTGGCTCAAGGCCCCCAAATCAAGACAGTGTTATCAGACAGTGCATTTTAGGAGCCTGGCAGCCGGCACTCAGGAGGCAGGACAAGGGCATTTTTCTGGGCGCACACAGGTAGACACAGCAAAGGGACATTCGGAGCCCAGCAGGCATGCGGGAGTGCCAGCCCCTGTCCCTCTTAGAGGATGCTGTCTACTCTCCACCTAGGGATGGGCAGCGGCCACACCACCACATCCCAGAGAGACACGGGTGATCGGCACAGGCACTGTGCTGACCCGGGCCTGGCTAACACTGCCATCCTGGGGCTGCCCGGGCCAAGGAGCAAGCTCCTGTGACAAGGGAACTGCATCTACACTGGGCGACTCTCAGAATTCAAGAGGACACAGTGCCATAGAGGTTCAGAAACTCCACGCTGGGGACACATCTTGGGCAGAATGACTGCGCATTAACCAGCTGCAGGCCCCAGAAGGCACCAGGCTCCTTCTACTTCTCAGTCCTATCTTCTTGGACATGTGTCGGGTATCCTTCTGCTCTAGTGTGGAATGCTCAGTGACAGTGGGGATGTGGAGGACAGAAAAGCCTGGCCACCTAGAGCACGGGCTCCCTGGGAGCTGAGGGCTTTCCAAAGGCACCTTGGAGACCAGTCAGTCAGGGAGGCCAGGAGTTCTCACCAGGTCTGCAAAATCACGATCCAGCTGGGAGCCAGGGCCAGAGCCTGGCCCAATTGCACATGTCACTGGGGCCTGCAGGTTGAGCCCTGGACTTGGCCTTGCGGTTGTGGGGTGACTGGTGAGCCCCAGAATCTATGTCCACTTAGATCTTTGAGAATGCACCTTATTTAAAAACAGGCTCTTTAGACTCAGTGATTTAAGGATATTGAGATAAAATCATCCTGGATTTAGAGTAGGCCCTAAATCAATGGCTGGTGTCTTTTAAAGAGGCCAAAGGGGACAGAACAGAGAGACAGAGGGACAAGAAGGCCATGTGAAGATGGGGCAGAGAGTGGAGGGAGGTGCTACCAGTTGAGGAATGCCTGGAGCCACCCGAGCTGGAAGAGACAGGAGGACCCTTCCCAGAGCCTGCAGAGGGAGCACAGTCCAAGTACACTGGGTTTCAGGCTTCAGCCTCCAGACCCAAGCAAAGATAAGTCCCTAGTGTTTCTAGTGCCCCAGTCAGTGGTCACTAGTCATGGCAGCCTCAGGAAAGTAATGCCATTGCTTTCACTGGGCCGCCCCCGTTTACTCACGCCAGCATGCCTCAGGGGCCACTCGCCGGGTGCACATCAGGGCCTCCGTGGGCACTATCTTCCCAGTGCAGCTCCCAGGCTGGGCTCTACGGTCACACTTCTGTGAGCCCTCACACAGACCCTCCAGGGAAGAAGCTCTACAGGCCTCACAAGGCCCAGACCTTCTGCCCCCTCACCTGGCTTTGTAAGATGCCAACACACACTTTGAGCTGTGAGCTACAGGTCAGGACACTGGCCCACTGTTGAACTTTCCAGATAAAGTTTTATTGGGACACAGTGGTACCCATTCATTTACATTTTGTCCTGGTAGCTGAGTAGTTTCCATGGAGACCTCACATGGAGACCCCATAAGCCTGACACGTTTACATGCAGCCCTTTGAGAAAGTGTTCATGACCCTGCCCTAGAGGACCCCAGAAAGCCAGAGTGAGCATTGTGGGGTGGCATACCTGGAAGACACCCACCCCAAAGGTCTGGCTGGCATAGTAGCCTTTCATAGAGAATGATTGGCATATCTGAATTCTGTTCAGGACTGTGAAACTGGGTTACACATGGAAGCCTGGCTGCGTCCGTCTGCTCCTTCATGCCGACTGTGGCCTGGAGATGGCAGTGACCAGGATGCTGGGCAGGGGCCAAGGGGTGCAGTTCCCTGGTCATGGCCACAGTTACCTGATCCCTAGGGACTCTTTGGTGGCTGTATCTTCCAGTACGGAAGGGCCAATCCTGAAGGAAGCACACAGTCCTTAGAGAGAGCTGAACTCCCCACTCCCAGGGGCTACCACATGGCCAGCATGCACACGCTGCACATATGGTTGTCTCCTTTAAGGATGCAGGCAGCAGCATACAGAGCTTGTGGTGGATATGGAAATGACCCACTTCTTCCGCACTCCCAGCTGCATCTGAATAATTCCACAAATGATGCAGCTCTGAGGATGTCGGCGGGATGTGGGCTCACGTGGTCCCAAAGAGAGGCCAGGGGTCCTGAAGAGGTCACCACAGACACTCCCCGGGGAGGGGGATCAGAGAGCAGAGGGGTCTCGTGAGCAATCCAGAAAGGCACTGGGTGCCACATGTGAGCTGTGAAGTCTGGTCCATACCCCCAAGCCTACATCCCAGGACCCACACCCCCATCCCAGCAGGACCTGAATCCCCATCTGAGTAATGTCCACACCTCATCCTGACGGAAGCTACTATTAACCCATAAATAGTGAAATGACGGATGGAAACATGTAGTAGAAGACGTGTCTCTCCGTCCACATCTGTGCTGTGTCTTCCTCTGGGTGGCACTGGGTGTGCATCACATGCCCTCATGGGTCCTTGTGCACAGGAGGGCCTGGCTCAGGCTGTGTGTGGTGGGCATCTCTGGCCATGGGACGAAACTGCCCAGTCCTGGACCTGGTTTGCTAGGCATGCAGAGGACAGTGCCCTCTGCCCATGGTCAGGGTTGCCACAGTCTATAGGAGGTTCAGAGCCTTGGGCTGGACATCCTGGTTCAGGGGGGCACCTGGCACACTCTGAAAACTGGCTCAGTAGATGGAGGGATGCACACGAGGGGTGTTGGAAAGACCCGGATGCTCAGAATGTCCCACCCAGTGTCTAGACCCAGAGGTCTAGTCCCTCTAATCTTTCTGTCTTTTAAAACTCACTCTTACGGTTTGTATCTGGATGTCCCCGCAAAGTCTCACGTGTTCAAAGGTGGGGCTTGTGGAAGGAGATTGGATCACCGGCCTTATAGCTGCCTTGGCGTTGGGTGGTAGAGCTGGTCAGAAGAGGCAGGTCAGTGGGGCCGTGACCTGGAAGGGTTCATCTCCCTCCCAGCTCCTCCCTTCTCTTTCCCTCTCTGCTTCCTGCCCGCCATGCTATGAGCAGCTCTGCCCCTCTGCCGCCATTGTGCCATGGTGCCAGCTGACTATGGACTAAAGTGTGAGCCAAAATTAAGCCTCTCCTCCTTTAAATGGCTGGTGCCAGGTATTGTGTCCCAGTGACAAGGAAAAAAGTGACCTAGACACATTCTGCTTCCCAGACAGCTGTGCCAGTTACACCGCTGAGAATGCAGACTCCTCCCTGTGGCTTCGGCCGTTCGTCACTGACAGAAGTCACAAGGCTGGGTCCAGCGTGTGCACCGTGACCAGCAGACCAGGCACAGCCTTCAAAGCAGCCAACACACAGGGACAGAGGGACACCAGAGGTTCAGCAATTCCAGGGAGAAAGGCCTCGGCCTTCTGGTGGTGACAGATACGGCAGCGATGGTCGTGCTGTGATTGTGTCCCACAGTGTACACACTGGAGACTTCGGGAGGTGATTAGGGTTGGAGGAGGATAGGCGGGTGGAGTCCACGAGGCATCAGTGACTCTATCAGGTGAGACGGACCTGAGCATGCACATTTACAGCTGCCACACGACACCTCTGCCCCGCCCCAGGCCTCACCAGGGGCTGTGCTGCTGGACTTCTCAGCTTCCAGGACTGTGGGCCAAATAAACCTCTAGTCTTATAAGCGACCTGGTCTCAGGTACTTTCTTACAGCAAAGAAAGAGAAGGTGGATTAAGACAGCAATCGTTAAGGTAATGAGTTTCAGCAAGTGTGGAGCCGGCTGCCCCTGAGCTCAGGGACTGCCTTGGGAATTGCTAAAGATGCTGATGATGCTCCCAGAGTTCGGCTTGAACTTGAGGGAGTCACCCTTCTTCCCCGAGGGCCGATTTCAGACTGAAGCTCCCTGTCACTCAGGAGACCTCCTTCCGGCTCCAAGCTGTCCTGAACAGACACAGGACATGCACAGTGCACCCTTCTCTGAGGACGTGTCTATGTGCCAGGATGTCAAATGCCGCACCCAGAGTCTCCTCCCTCATCCTCAGCAGGGCCCGACAGTCCTCCCAGGAGCCTGGGTTGTCTCCAGAAGGCCCTGCGGGTGGAAAAGCAGGGATGTTCTGCCAGTTCACAGCTAGACCAACAGCTGTGCACTGAGGACCCACTGTGTGTGTGCACCATGATGCCAGAGGCCACAGCCAGGGCACAGAGCAGGCAGAGAACCCCCTGGCACCTCCTAAGGGGCTGAGAAGCCAGACACCACCCCATCCAAGAAGCAGGCGTGTGATCCTCTGCGCCCAAATCTACCAATGGACCTAATCCAGCAGTCAGGGGACAGGGTCCCAGAGGCCCGACGCATGGTGGTCCTGAGTCTCCCCTCCTCCAGCCGCACTCCCCATGGCTCTCAGCTGCTCGGGGGGGGGGGTGTGCAGGGAGAAGAGCCACCCACAGTGGGGTGTTCATTTGCATGCAGGCTGTTGCCATGAGAGGGACCAGGCCAGCTGGAGCCACAGAGCAGAGTCCACAGCTTCTGCTATCTCTCACCCCAACCCGAGCCACAGCCCCTGACACGTGAGAGAACAGCAGCCCACGGGCAGAGTGGAAGCCTTGAGGCTTCTGGTGTTGTTACACAGCCCTCCAGGGCCACGGCTAACTGACATGCTGGCAAGGACAGAAGACAGCACTGCAGTGTAGGGGGACCTGCACACAGAGACAGGGACGGCCGGCCTGAGAGGACCCAGGGCAGGAGCAGCCACTAATGAGAGACACGGTGGGGGGGGGCAGTGCGGACAGCCCCTCAAACCCCGGGATATGGCTTCCAACCCACAGGCCACATCAACCTCCCAGCCTCGTTCCGACTGGCATCCCACACACTGGGCCCATGTCACACACGAGAAGGGACAGGAACGGAGTCGGCTTTGTAAAGGACAGAAGGGCGTAGGGTGGGTGGTGGGCCCAGGGTGCAGCTCCTCACCTCCCCAGGAGCCCTCCCGGGAGCTCTGTGCCGAGTTCTAGGTGGGGCACCGTGCAGGAAGCTCTCTGCTCTCTGGGCTCCACAAGCTCCGACAGCCCCGGGAAGCAGAGCTGCCTCTGAGTGTCCCCGAAGCACTGGGCTTCTGTGTTCCCTTCCCACGGAGTGGGCATCTGAACCGCTGATTGAACAGTCCCTGTGGCCTGCAGGAGGTCGGGGTCGGTGGCAGCTCCTCCGGTCCTGCCAGTTGCAGCCCAGGCTGTCACAGGCCCTGGGGCCGCAGTGGAGCCTGGCCTGGGAACAGGGGCCACTCGGGAGGGTGGTTCTGTGCAGTGCCTGGCCTGGACGGGCTCCTGCTCTGGAGTTGGGATGGCCGTGCCACACCCATGGCCACAGCTCCAGGACATCCCTGAGTTGACCCTGAGCTGGTGACATCCCTGAGCTCTGAGCTGGTGATCCCGCCTCAGGGTCATTCACCTGTCACCTTCTCGGGCTGCTTCCTGCAGGGCCAAGGCCTCATCGGGCTGGGCGGCTGCTTCGGCGGGGAATGGGATCAGGACAGAGACACCTGGACAGGGCTGCCCCGCTTTACCTGTGACAGAGCCCACACTCAGCCAACCTTGTTTTCCCTCCTGAAGCCCCCGGGGCCACTAGGCACCACCCTGTGCTGTCCAGGCTCAGCAAGATCCCATTAAGCTGGCTACCAGATCTTACCCTCCATGTCTGATGGCGTCTATACCCTCCTTGACCCCAGGGAGGTCTGGTCTCCCACTTGCCTCCCGCGAGAGTCCTGCTAAGTGGGAACAGGCAGACCCTACACCACAATGTTTCTTCTTCGTCCTTTCCCACCTGCTCCTGGTGGAAGCCACACTGGCCACTGTGTCCAGGTGGAGCCCAGCACTCCCCACACACACAGCCCCACTGTCATGGGTCCTGACCTAATGCCATGGTGCTGAGCAAAGTCCCCCACACGGTGCTGTGATGAGTGTCCTTCAGTACTCTATTCTCCAACCTCAAGAACACTGAGCTGAAGCCCCATGGTTAGGCTGAGCTTCCAGTGGGGTGGGAGGGTCCAGCCCGCTCACCCTGGAGCAAGACTCAGAGCTGTGATGTATGGGTGAGGTGGCAGAGAGTAGGGACAGAGCAGCTCAACACCAGCTCCCTGTGGTCCCCTGTGCCTTTTCAGGCCTCCTGGCAGGGGACATCATTAAATGCAACAGCAGCTGCTCCTCTGTGCTACCAATAGCCATTTTATTAGACACAGTAAACACATAAATAGATGCTCCTAAAAGGCCCCAGAGCCCTATCCCTCCCCACTGCTGTCCTCTGAGCCCTTCTCCCACTGATGGCAGTGGCAGTGGGGGACAGAGCCTCCATCTGTGGCCAGGGGTCTGCAGGGAGAAGTGCATGTTGAGAATCGTGTCCCCAGCACCCTTGCCCCAGACCAACTGGGGATGTCCTGCCAGGCACATGAGGCTCCCTGCATCTTGCCCAGAGATGTGCAAGGCCCAGGTAGAGGTGGCTGTGAATACTATCCTCAGGATGATGCCAGGGTCCAGGCTGAGGTGGGGGCACTGCAGGGAAGAGGATGGAGGGATGGCAGCCCAGGAAGGGCGGCTCCTGTCAGAGGAAGGAAGCTGACAGGAACACAGCTGCTCTTTGCTCTGTGCTCAGGTCCTGTGACATTCTAACTTGTATTACCAAGGACTCCTGTCCCCACCCTAAAATGATGGCTATTTGGAGCTGAGGAGCCATCCGTGGGCTGGGGAGACAGAAACGAAGGCTGAAACCTTTGCAGAAAGGTGATCCATTGCAAAAGATGGAAGTCTGCTTTCCAGCCCTCACAGACCTGAACCAGTCAACAGCAGAAGCGCCTGTCTGGCTTGGAGGGACAGGCTTGGAGGGGTTGCCACCCTTTCCTGACCAGGGCCAGCGGAGGCTCTGCGGGCACTGCTCACGGCCACTGAGCTTCAAACTTCAAATAAGTTTCATGATTTGCAAAATGTTACCTTTTTTATGTTTTCTATTATTTAACTACTTAAAAGCCATTCTTCACCCTCAGGTTAGACCAACCCAGGAAATGGGCAGGATATGGCCTATGGGCTGCTACTGCCAAACTCTGATGCAGAATTTCAAATGACCTCTGTGGCTTTTCATACACAATGTCCATCACTCAGCAACAAACTACCAGGCACACTAGGGGATGGGACCAAATGAGTAAAACCTAAGGAGAAAAAATAAAAGACTGAAGAGACGGTCTTATAAAATGACTGCAAATTATCAAACACCAAATTTAAGATTACCATGATTAAAACATTTTTAAAAGATTATAAGATGGAGAATTTCAAGAGAGAATTGGGACAAACATAAATACTAATACCATGTATATAATGTATATGAATAATTTATATATATAATACATATGAATATTTTTGAAGAAAATGGAGTTTATTCCTGCTAATCTCTGTGTATGGGACTTGGGAAATTCTTACTTTCCTTTGGGTGCTGGTTTCCCCCATGTAATGGGGAACTGGTCCTAGACCAGCAGCCCTCCACCTGTCTTCATGAATCTTAAGACTGTAACTTCCAGTGCTGGAGAAGAACCAGGTACCCACTCCTTCCATATAGTGCTATCTTCCTCCAACCTGCTTCCATATGAGGATGCAGAAGTCTCTGAGGTGATTAGGGCCCAAGGGTCCTTGCTGCAGGAACGATGTAAGACTCTGAAGAGGAAGAGATTCGTGGCACGCTGTGGCCAGCAACTCCAGAGGCAGATCCAGGACTGCTGAGAAGGGACCATGGGAGGGGACCTGTGGGATGGTCTAGAACAAGGGACAGGGCCATAGAGCCCCAGGGCAGGGCTGGCAGAAGTCTGCAAACAGCATGAGGAGGCCTGAGCAGAACACACTCTGTCTCTAGGGCTCTGCGAGGCTTCCCTTTCCTCAGAAGCCCAGCTTTGTCTCTGCCTCAAACCTGAGTCCTAGTGTCCCATCTGGGTTCTGAGAAGCAAACTCTCCCTGGAAGAATAAATTACCTAGGTACACAGCGGGTGGGGCTGGAGAAGGATGGAAGGTCAGAAGCATTTGGTGGTCAATGGGGACTCAGAGAAGCAAGAAGATTCCAGGTCCTGGAGCCAGGGGTGGCATCAAGAAGGAAGAGAATGGTGGAGGCCACTTCAGGAAACCTTTGTGCAGACCCTGGGCGAGGATCATACTCTAGCCAAGGGACACCTGGAGCCACCAGAAGCTGGAGGAGGCAGAAGGGTCCTCTCCAGTGCCTCTGGAGGGAACTGGACCCTGCCAACTCAACTCCAGACTTCTGGCTTCTAGAACTAGAGAGAATGTGTTTCCATTGTTTTAAGCCTCCTGTGTGAGGTCCTTGACTATGGCAGCTATGGAGGACAGAAGTGGCTGGCTTCGCCATCTTCATTTCACAGGCAAACGTGAGGCTAAGCAAGGCAGAGATGATTCTGCAGGTCCAGTAAAGCAGCAGAGCCTGAACTTCCCACCACACACTGTCTCCATGCAGCCTTGAGTCCCAACACCGAGCAGCCAATATGCCCAGCAACAGGGCTGCACGGATGAGGATGCCAGGTTCCTCCTCGGCCCGACCCTGCCTGCAGTCCCCACCTGGCCTGCCTGCTCCGGACCTAGCCAACCACACAAAGCCAGCTTCAAGCCTTTGTTAGGAGGCTTTCATCTCACACCTCAGCCTCCCCTGGGCACGCGGGGCTCCAAGGCCAGCACGACTCAGGCCTGAGCCCAGTCAGTCCCAAAGCACCTTACTGAGTGGACAGCGAGGGTGGTGCAGCCCCAGAGGAAAGTGTCATCATTCCATAATCAAAGCACCACAGCCCCAGGCCCAAGGCAGAGGCTGGATAGCAGTGCTCTCCAAGGGGCCACAAATGATAGCCTGGACACCTGTGGCCCCTGGGCAGCCAGAAGCTGGACAGAGCAGAGCATGCTTCCCCCTGTGCCTGCCCACAGTGGAGGGCCCCAAAATAATCCAAGTGGGAAATTGTCATCACAGATTCCTCCGCAAACCCCAAGCCTTTAAAAGTGTCCCAGACCACCGTTTGTTGTTGTTACACATTGTTATTTAGTATGATTGTGTGTGATTATTTGGTTTATTTCCTCTGGCTGCAAAGGAAATAGAGGCTACAAGTCCTGTGCAGGGCTCCCTCAGCCCACCAAGGGGACTTGTCCAACAGCAGCTCCCCTCCACGCCACGCACAACCACTGGCCAGACAGCAGGGAGGGCCAGGTGGGATCTGCCCTTCACCAGCTGCCAGGCCAGGTCTAAGCCCCATGAGGTCTTGGGCCGTGTTTCCTGGGCTTGCCTGTCATGCTTGCTGTGGCACCATCTGTGGGAAAACCTCACACTCAGCCCAATCCTATAGCAATCCTCTTTGTGTGTACACAGTGTGCCTGCAGCTAAACTTGCGCCTGTTTTACGCATGTGTGTGGGCATGTGTGCCTGTGCGTGTGTGAGTGTGCCTGCTGTGTACGCGTGGCTGGGCGTGCTTGCACAAGGTGTGCCGTGTGTGTATGCATGTGCCCGCTCGCCCTCCCTCTCCTGCCTCTCCTCCACCCCACCCACAGCAACACGCTCTCTACAGAGTTCAGTAATTGCTCTGCTGATTGAGTCATTGACCTCGGACAAATCACTTACATCCTAAGCCCACTCATCTGCTAGAGGAAGAGAATCGTGAGAGTCCTTTAATAATCACAGAGCATCACACAAACCGAGGCCTGCAGGGAGCTTGTGCCCGGCAAGACGGCTCCCGTACCAAGCAGAAACTCCTCACTCCAACACATGACCCATGCGCCCATGGCAGCTCAGGACCTCTTGCCCTTGACTCAGTGACTCTGCCCTCCAGACCAGCCCTATCTACACCATGTCACTGGAGGTCATGGCAGCACGACCAGGCACCAGGATGCCTCTGTGGGTCCTGCCCCGTGCTTCCTGTGACCCCCTGGGCTGCCCCTTTAGGCCCCATCCACATGGCTCTCTGTGGTCCCCAGATGATCACACTAATGTCCCAACCTCTGCAGTCCAAGCGGGATCCGGGCTGTGGCGTCTGGAGGCACCACAACCTGACTTCTCCATAGCTGTATCATCAAGACTGAATCAGCAAGTCACACCATCAAAGTCAGGAGGTCAATATTCCCCAATCAATTTCAAGCAGAGAAGTCAGGAACCACTCTCGCCGAGACTCTTGCAGATGGGGTCAAGCCAACCCGACTTTTACTCTGGAAATCAACCTGACTTTCACTGTGGCTGCCCAGAGCACTTAGGGGTTCAGGTCAAAATGTCTGCACCAGACTTGCCGACTAACAAAGTCATTCTGGCCCAACCAGCAGCAGCTGCTGGCAAAGCCAGCATTCATTCACCACTGGCCTGGTGTCAATGAATGACACACAAATGAATGAATGAATGAATGGATGGATGGATGAATGAATGAATACATGCTTACATCCCAGGATGGATGAGTAATTGGGGAGCAGTGGGGAGCAGTTTTGGCTCCTGGGAAATCTCCACCTATACTGAGTCCTGGTCTCCATGACTACAACCTGACTTGCCACCTCATGGCCCCTTGTCCCCTTCCCCCTGCCTCAAGACCCCGCCCACACAGTGCCAGGTTCCAATTCGCGCCTCTGCAGAGTCTGGACCTGACGAACCTGGCTCCACCTCCAGAAGAGCCGGGTAGTGGGTGGTGGGACGTGGCCATCACTGCAGAACCACAGGGTGGACACGTGGACACAGCCCAGGTTCCGGGATTCCCAACCCATTCTTCAGGGGCTAACAGGGACAGGGGACCTCAGGCTCTTTTCCAGAACAGGCATATGTGGACCCGGAAGGCACCTCTGCAGGTGGCCAGGGTCTCAGCTGTCACAGATGTGCAACTTTCCCTACTAGGGCACAGTGACCGAGAGAAGCAACGTCAGTTCCACACGCAGTGGCAACAACCTCTGATACCAGGGCTCTGAGAGGCAGGCCGGCTGGGAGGGATCCTCCCTGGGGCCGGCTGGGAGGGATCCTCCCTGCTCCCGAGTCACCCTGAAGGCAGCGACACTTTCTCTTGAACGTGAGAGGCAGCGTGAGAGGCAGGTAAGCAGGAACCACAGGAGAGAAACTGAGAGAGGCAACGTGCTTCTCTGCCTTAATTTACCTTACTTTGGAAACAATTTTGAACTTCAAGAAAAGGAGCAAAGACACCCCTCCCCAGGCCCTGCCCCAGCTTTCCCCGGGAGTCCCAAGCTGCCCTCTGCAACAAAAGGACCAGGTGCCAGGTCCCTCGCAAACCTGTGCATCGCTTGTCCCGGTCTCCTGCCACCAGAACAACCTCCCCGTCCTTCTTAGATTTCAGGACCTTGGTGTTGTTGAAGATGACAGACTTTGTAGAACCTCCCAGGATGCCAATTCTTCCCTATCTCCTTGTGAGTTGACCAGGAAAATCAGGAGGCCCTGCTGCAGTCCCAGGGACTCACACCAGGGCACAAGGTCGCTCTGTCCCACCTGGTGGGGCAGTTGGAGGCCTCCTGTGAGGATGATGCTCCTGTTTCATTTCTTATTCACCCAGGGATTCCTGTTTCATGTGACCAGTTATGCTGTGGTTTCTTATTTCTTACCAGGAACATCTCAGGTGCGACTGGCAGGACCCTGCCCAGCTGTTCCCAGCTGTTCTCACCGTCTCCATCCGACCCTGAGCTCATCCTCACTCCTAGGGCAGCCAGGTTTCCCTGCTCCTGGCCGACATTAATCCTCTATCCAAAGGGCCCGGGTTCCTCTTGTGGAGAAAGCTGGAAGCCAAGGCCTGAGAGTGGGCTGTGTGCTTTGCTTCCAGGCTGCTTGCCTGGAGACCAAGAGCGATGCCCATGAGCACAGTAAAACCAGGAGTTGGAGCTAACACTTCTGCATTGCTTTGAAGACCCCCAGCGCTCGTGTCTCTTGGGACCCTCAGAATGTATACTCATTGAGGACGGAGCCTCCAAAGATGTCTAAAGATGAGGTCACACTGATTTGGGATGAGCCCCAAATTCAAGGTCTGTTGCCTTACAGCTGACCTAAAACGAGCCCCCAAGGATGATGGCCACACCAGAGAAGGGCACTGGTACCCGGAAGAGGCTTGGTTCCTTTCTTCGATAAAATTTGTGATAAAACTCATACAACATAAAGACAACTGCGGCACTGAATGCATCCACACTGTTGTCCAGCCATTGCCACCATCCACTCCAGCACTTTCTCACCATTCTAATCCGAGACTCTGCTTTAAACGGTGACTCCCCTCACCTCTCCCCAGCCCTGGCACTTCATTCTACTTCCTGTCTCTCCAGGGACCTCATACCAGTGCAACCACTGCACCCATTTGTCCCTCTGTGCCTGGCTTATTTCACTGAGCAGACAGCCTGTCCCCCAGGCCCATCCACACTGTGGCATACGTCCCGATTCTTCCCTTCCTAACGTGCTGGGGACACTGGCATTGTTTCTTTCTCGCCCTTCAAGAGGTGCTGCTAGACTTGGTACGCAGATCTCCTTCTCGGACCCCTCTTCCAATCTTTGCAGATGGAGACTCCTCCAGGTCCTTCCACCTGCAGGATGGTGGGTCCCAGCAGGGTGGGGAGGCTTGGGGTGGTCACCCTCGGAGCCACTAAGGAGGCAGCAGGTTGGGGCCTGAATGGGGACACTCAGATGCCAAGGACACCAGACAAGACCTCAGCCTCTAGTAGAGACGCAGAGGAAACACGCATTTGGACACACAGAGCTCAGCACTCAAGGCCTTGACCATGCCACAAAGAGGAGATCACAAGTACAAAAGAAAATGGGGGAAAAAACCCAACAGCCAGAACTGCTGCCTCCTCCCCCTCTTCAGATGGTTTTCTTTTTAAAAAATATGCTCCAAGGGTCATTTCTGTGCAGTGAGAGAACATGAAAAATACCAATAACTTGTGGGAAATACCAGCCAAGATGACTAAGGGAGGCAGAGAGATGAGATGCAAATTGATCTCTGCCTCTTGGGGACTGATTTAAGGATCTGTTCAAAATCGAATTAACTTTTTGACTTATTTCCCCAGAAAGCTCCAAAGGCAGCCAGGAGGTCTGCCATAGACACCGAGGGAGCAGTGGGGGGCCCAGCGATGAGTGGCAGCACCCCCCAGGCCAGGGACCCCGAGGCCGGGCCGATGCAGGCGTGTCCACCTGACCTGCACTCTGCCCTCTGTAGCACTGAGCGTCAGATTCCAGAGCCTGAGCTGGCACCTTGGAGGACCCAGACTCCTGGGCAAGAAGAGAAAATTCAGCCCTGCCCCACCCTGCTCCTAAACCTGCACCCTGTGTGCTCTCCCACCCACCCCTGGAGAGTGATGGCTACATCTGCCCTGTCCCCGGTGGGATCTTCCAGCCACCTCTGTCCCCTCATTCCCAGGGGGCAGCCCCGCCAACACATCCTCCGTGCTGGGATCTCCAGTGGACCCCATTTCCCGCAGCTACCTTCCCCCCACGCTGCAGCCCTGCTCCGTGGCCACTCTTCCTGTGGCCTGGAGCGCTCTTCCTTCTCGTCTCCTGTACAGGGGCCCAGCTGGCTGACCAGGACCCGCAGGGATGCATTACTGGGGTGACGTTTTCAGCCCTTGCCCTCGCTGGCCTCCAGCAGGGTGGGCACAGGCAGGGCCTAGCTGGGCCCCTGCAGCATGTGCAGGCCCTGCCCCTGCAGCCACAAGTAGGAGGGCAACAGAGATGGGATGAGTCAATGCACATGTCCTTCGGCCCCGGCCTCCCTCTGAGCTGGGATGGATGGCTGCAAGATGCGGCGCCCCACCTGCCAGCTCACAGTCCTGGGGCGGTGGGCGCATGTGGGGCCTCTTTGGCCCCAGACAGCTGGTCTTTCTGTAGTTTCATCCAAACTCCTGAAAACCAACCTGGGAAGCCCAGAGCCCAGCACCTGGGTTCTGACCAAGTGGCCATGAGGAAACGGGTCCTGGGCTGGTAAAGAGGAAAGAATGTACCCTCCCGTCCCTAGTTCCTCTGTCTCCACCCTGATCCCTGCTGGCCAATCAGCGCCAAGGGCCACGGCCAGGGTGGGGGCGGAGGGGCTGGTGTGCGGGAGGCTTCCCCGCCGCATCTGTACTAACAGGAACTTCCGGGCCCAGGCCGCTCCATTCCCCACCCCAGCCATGAACTGCGGGGCCAAGAGGCACAAGCTGGACTCGGCACTTCACCTCGTCTGTGACACTGTGACGCGAGGAAGACAGTCGTCCCTCCACATCTACGCAGCACCAACATCCGCAGATGTGACCAACCACGGGGGAAAAGGTTGCCTCTGTCCTGAATGCGCACACTTCCTTCCCTGCCACAGCCCCGACACGGCACAGCAGTGTGACCATTTCCACAGCAGCCACGTTGTGTCGGGTATGACGGGTCATCTGGTAGTGACTTACGGGACACGGCAGGGCTAGTAGGTGATAGCTCACACAAGGGACTTCAGTGCCCCTGTGTCTTAGTGTCCTGGGTCCATCCAGGCCCCTGTGGACACTGAGGGACAACTCTGACCCACTTCATTCAGCCCAGCACTCTCTGGAAGAGCTACGGAAATGCCTCTAGTCTGCTCTGTCCTCCTTCCTGGGTGACAGGTTCAGTGAGGCCTTTGCTGGACCACAGCATGCAGATGAGCCACCCCAGGATGAGTTTGAAGGCCTCATTCCACACCAGGAGCCCCCCAGGGACCCACGCCTGCATGCAAGGCTAAAGATGCGGACCAGAGCCCCCACCTGACCAGCCACCGCCTGTGCCTCCCACGCGCAGGGCCCCGGGCACGCCAGCCGATGCACTGGGCAGTGTGTGCCTTCACACTCTTCCCTTCCTGTCAGGCACCGATCAATGCACGCGCAGGAGTCCCAAGCACGGCATCTCACTCTGTAATCTGCTATCCATACGAGGACTGAGATTCACCGGCCAGCCCGTCACTGCTCCAGTCTGGAGGGGTTTGTGGGTTAACGGGGGTCAGAGCCTCACTTCATCTCATTTTGCAGTTATATCTAAGAACAACCAGGAGGGCATCATAACCTTTTAAGGAGGGAAGAAATGACTTCCAGCCACAGAGGACTAGAGAAAGGTTTGTGTGAGGGGAGGTGTTCCTGGCAGGTGGCCTTGGAAACACTTGGGGGAGGCGGGGTGACAAGGCTGTGAGGAGAAGGGCTGACCACAGTGTGGGGTCAAAGGTGGTCCTGAGGGACTGTGGGCAAAGGTGATCGTAGTGTAGGGACAGGGGTCCCCACAGGTAGGGAAAAGATAGGGTGAAGGCCTCATTAGACTCAGAAAGCCAGACAGCTATAATCAAATAGTCAGAAACATAAGGGCAGCCAGATTCCAACAGTCAGAGAGGCAAAGGCAAAGTGACTGGTTCCGGGAAGGTCCCCAGGTAATCTGATTAGCATAAAGAACACAAACTCCCCCTTTTGATGCTTAAGTCTCTGCATTACCTGGCCGTAGGCCACCCACCCACCCGTAATTGCAAAGAAAAGTCACATAGCGAGGAGAAATCGAGGCAGAGATAACTGATAAGCCCAGGAACCAACCAGATTCCAAGGGTTGACCCAAGGAGAAAACCTCATTAAAAAGGGGCTACAACAAAAGGCCCACGAGTATGTCACTTTTGAATCCTCCCTACTCCTCCAGTAGCTATCATCTCCTTTC
>PVJO010018428.1:0-15992 GCA_004026905.1 Hystrix cristata | reverse complement strand
CTTTATAGCTAGAATTAAAAGCCAAGTGTGTTCTGAGCACTTTACAGACCTTAACTCTCTGTTCTCCTAACCCTGGGAGGTAGGCACTCATACTGTCCTGTATCACAGAAGAGGACAGAGGCGGAGAAGTGAGGCACCTCACCGTCACTGTCAGTCAGTGGCAAGGTTGGGTTTGGAGCTTACAACGAGAAAGCCAGGCCTCCTCTCCCGAGTTCTGCCGTGGCCCTGGAGGCTGAGGCTGCAGCAGACCGTGGGGGCCATGGGAGCCACCTGAGGGCCGAGCATCGCTGCTGGGACAGCGGAGGGTGGCTTGTGACAGGAAAGGCTGAGGACCAGGACGCCGGGTGTGAGTCATGCGAGGTCAGGGCGCAGGCACAGACAACGGGAGGAGCCTGCCTACTGTACACTAGCAGAGGCTCCTCAGGGGCAGCGGGCGGGTCGAGGCCCCTCGGCACACCCTGTGCGCGGCACCTGGGCGTAAGCAGGCTGGTGGGCACTGCAGGCTCTCAGAGAGTGGGAAGCCACAGGAGAAGGACAGATGTGGGTGCAGACACGGGCACGCTGGGGTGATCGGAGCCCCGCTCCGCTGCACACCTCCTCGTCCAATGTCACGGCACGGCTCTGAGGATCCCTGCTTCCCCTGGTGATGGGGGAGCTCGAGAGGACGGCTGGCGGCTGCCCAGGGCTGGCGAGAGTGCCCCGCTGTCCCTTGAGGCCCCCAGTGTGCAGAGATCCATCCTCCAGCACAAAGCAGGTGAACTCCTGGGAGGCCACAGCCAGCTGAACACCATCGGGCAGCTCCACGCGCACGTGACAGACGGGTGAGATGAGATAGACATGCAGCAGGACAGGCAGTGAAGGAGAGGAGCCCGCGGTCCCCGCCGGGGTGGGGGGGGGTGTGCTGCAGCTGGGTGGGGAGGAGGTCCTGGGCCTGAGAAACCATGCTGGCCACAGTGAGAGCAGCGTCCTGCCACCATCACGGAGTCTCCCTGAGCCACCCCTCCTTCCTCCAAGGACGCCCCAAACAATGCACTCAGTGCCGTCCTCGTGGCCCGTCCCCACATGGCCACGGCGCCCACATCCAGGGTTCTCTGAGGTTGGCAGCAAGGAGGCTCCATTCACTCAGGGCCGGGTGGGGACAGACTGGGCTCTGCCAGCACAATGCAACCACGAACACACTCTGGGTCCCGGGTTTGAGTCCTGACTCCACCCTGCCAAGTCCCTCGAGCTCTCTGGGCCTCCGTTACCACCACCGTGGATGCAGGCCCAGAGGCGCCTCTCCCTCCCAGATCTCCCAGCAAGTACGACAAGGTCCAATTAAGTTCCGGGACGGGCATCACATGTCTGCGTTAATGGTGACTGTGGAGGTTGGGGCTCCAAATGGGCGCGGACCTTCATTTTCCAGTCCGAGCTGACGGACCTGCTGCTCTTGTGTGAGACAGACAGCACAGCCTCTGACCGGCGTCTTTTCTTCCTCCTCTCAGGCAGGTGCATGGGGGCTCGGGGCATCTGCAGGTCTGGATTTGGATTTTAACTGTCGTGATTGAAGAAGCCTTTTGCAAGTCGCACTTGCTTTTGCCTGGCTGAACAAGTCAATAAGCGGGACGTGATGGTTTATGAAAGCCGCTAATTGGAGCCCCAGCGAGGCCCCACTGTCCGTGCACGCGCAGCGCGTGAACCGCGCCCCGCCTGCTTCCTTTGATCCACATCTCATAAGGGCATCGTGCCCTAGAATTATGAGTGCAGAAATCAGAACGAGAATCTTGTGCATTCTATTTCTGGCTCTGACACAGACGACGGTGTGTGGGCAGATCGCAATGCCAGACTTTTCTCTGGTGTCTGGGAAATGGTACAAGTCACGGTGGCCTTCTCCTGCCCCGTATGGTGGGGGTGGGGGTCCCTCCCAGCCATGCCGGGGATGGGCAGGATGCCCTGGCTTGCCCCACAAGCCGTGGCCTTCAGGATTCTTGAACTGGGGAATGGGACCATGTCCCCAGGCCCAGCTCTTCCTCAGCAACAGGGAAGTTTTTGGGACAGGGGAGGCAGCGGCCGGCTGGGCTTGGTCCCCACCAGGCTCAGCAGCCTGACAACGGGCTGCTCTGTTCCACCGCTGGCTGGGTCCTAAGTCTTGGGCAGAGCCAGGATGAAGGAGCCAACAGGGACCCTGGGCACCCCTCCTGCCGGGAGCGTGCTGAGAGCTCAGGATCAGAGATGAGGACAGTCAGGGTGGGCAGAGCTCAGGCAGCACAGAGCCATGTCCCCATGGGACCCCTGGGCCTCCGGATCTGGATGCCATCTGCCAGGTGTGTTGGGTTTCCAAACAAACAAAATCAAGAGTAAACCCTGGGCCCAGCTCGCCCAGCTCACCCGGCTTGCCCAGCTTTGCAAGAGCTGAAGGGAGCAGGTGGGCAGGGCAGGAAATCCCACCACAAGTCCTGGGGTGGAAATAAGCCTTCCAACTTCTTAATCTTGCACAGTGCAGATTCTGAGCGGGCCCTCTGGGCCATGTGTGGAGATTCTGCTTTGGTCTTGGGAAGCACTAGGGCCAGAAGAGGCAGTGGCAAGAACCCGGCCCCAGTCCTGGGAGGCGGGTCCCACAGACCCCAGGGGTGTTAGGGGAAGCAATGCTCCAAGCTGCACTTGTCTTGTGAGCCCAGCTTGGTCATTCCCATTTTGCAGGTGAGCTCACTGAGGCCCTGGGCTCTGACTTGCCTGGTGTCCTGCAGGGCAGCCAGGCTTTTCTTTGTATCGGCCGGACGGGAGCGCAGGGCTCCCCGGATAGGCATGTCTATTGATGGCAGTCCCCAGCACTGAGAGACTGTGTGTCTGCAGAACACAATCCTGTGGCCTCCCTTAGGAGCCGGGTGGGTGCCATTTCTAGGACCCAGTGACTCAGGGATGCAGGCGACAGGGTCAGAGGGAGGCTGTGTGGGGTGGCGGAGCCCACAGGGCAGTAAGCACGGATGCCAACGGGCCAGCGTCCCTGTGCAGCCTCTCTCCAAGGCCCAGCTGGGCCATGAGATCCCGCGGTACAGGGTCAGGGTAAGAAGCCCTGAGGGTCTTGCCCAGCATGTCCTGACCTGCTGTCCCTTGACCTGCGGCTCGCTTCTTGGGGAAGGAGGGGAAGGCGGTGCCGTCCCAAGTGGCGTGGGCTCTTGAGTGAAGCACAAGAGCTTCACTCCCCCCACCCCACATACACACGGAGCAACCCTACACGCCAGGGAAAGAGGAAAAGAGCTGGAGAGGACAGGCCTGCATGGGGGAAGGGAGGCTGGAGACCTCCACGGATGCGACAGAGAGACTCGTTCCCCACAAAACCCACTGAGCAAGGACGGGGCAGGGTGGGAGCAGCTCTCCCAGGAGCCTGGGCTTCTGCTTCCTCCAGAAACCAGGGCAGAAGCAGCCATGTCTCTGGCAGGCTGGGAGCCAGCGCTGCAGCCCTGCTGGGGCTCTGTGTGCCAGGGGCATCCTGTCCAGCACAAGCTGGGCTCACGAAGACCACAGATCCTGAAGCCGCCTGCTCCTCCCACTCTGAAGCAGACCCTGGAACTCTGCAGGGATGGGACTCACACCTCGGGTGAGGACGCCCACGGTCCTCTGCCTGACCTCCCGGGCACGACTCTCCAAACCCTTCTGACACCCAGGGCCACTGTGAGTGCAAAGCCAGCTGTCAGGCTGTCTGCCTGGACACAATGACCTCTCAGGGAACCCGAGCGATTACTTCATTTACCTTAAAAACAAGAAACAGAATTGGGCACGCGCATGTGTGCGTCTATAGTCCCAGCTAACAGGAAGGCTGAAGCAGGAGAATCACTTGAGTCCAGCAGTCAAAACTCAGCTTGAGCGACATAGTGACAAAAAACAAAAGACCAAGTGCAATATTTCCATGGCAGAGGGGACTCTGATCTCCTTTACTGCTTGGGGGCTGAGTCTGTAAGTGACAGCCAGAGGAGCCACCACAGGGCGAAGCGATGTACTTCATGGTGAAAGGGAAAAAAGGCTGCAGGCAAAGATCGATCCAGCTAGGCAGGGCAAGTGTTGTAGCACAGAAGATGGAGGGGTGGATGTCACCCCAAGTGTCTGCTCTTCCCGTGCCCCTCTGGGGACCCAACACCAGGCCACACTGCAGGTGTCCAGGAACGCTGGGCTGGAGAGGAGACAGGGCTGCCCTCGCCCCGCAGGCTCAGTGACCAAGGGCAGAACTGGCTGGCTGCCTCTCCTGAGGAGGACACTTTTTCTGGTCTGAAAGTAGCATGGTGGACGCTGCCTTGGCCAGGTGCAGGGGCACCTCCCACGACAGGGTCGCCTGCAGACACGGTGCCCTCCGGGATGGTGGGCACCACACATGGCAGAGGAGCAGGGCTCCTGCTTTGCTCTGCCCGAGCTGCTGTGGGATGCGTGCTCAGGAGCACATCAGGTGCCCGTGCCTGACACTTGCCCCGTAAGTGCCAGCTGGTGAGTGTGGATTCATCCCGGCTTCTGGTCTCATTGTGCGAGCCGCTTAGCCTGCAGTTTCATCTCTGTGTCTCATGAGATATTTTTTTTTTCCCTTGGGAGCCAAAGTTAACAACAAAATCAAAGTTCAGGAGACACTTCCACTACAGACTCAGCAAGCTGGGCTGCACTGTCTCTTCCTCTAGTAGGACGGCCAATAATTCACTGTGGGTGAGGAGGGCTTTCCAGAAATATCTGCTCTGGAGGTGCAGTGCCTATGTTACAGGCAGGGGGACCCTCAGCAGGGAGTGGGGCCCATCGTGAAGGGAGGGACACTCATGGGTTGAGTTTGGTCCCTCAAAGGCACTAAAGTCCCAACCCTCAGTACCTGCAGATGAGACTGGTAGTGGTTAGAGTGTTAACTTGACCAGCTCCGGATCTGCCCAGGTGATCAGAGGAGCACACCTCTGAGTGCATCTGAGTGGTCATGGACCTGTGGCCTTGGGTGCTGTATCCAGTCCCTCATCCTTCCTCTCTGGCACCACTCCCCTGCTCTGCTTCCTGGCCACTATGAACTGAGCAGCTTTGCTCCACCAGGCCCTTCTGCCAGGATGCTCCTGCCTTAGAACTGGCCTACCATGGACTGAACCCGGGAAACCATGAGTCGAATTAAACCTCTCATCCTTCAAGTTTTGGGTGCTGAATACTGAAAACGGACTAATACAAGACCCTATCTGGAAATATGCTGCAGATGTGGTTAAGTCAGGATCCTCCTGGATTCTCAGGATGGCCCTGAACCCATGACAAATGTTGTGGGCTGGCCCATGCCCCATTCTGAGTCCACATGCTGGAGTCCTGATCCCAGGACCTGTGAGTATGGCCTTGTTTGCATGAAATCTTTACAGAGGTCATCCAGTTAAAATGAAGTCAATAGGGTGTTCCCAACTGCTGGTGATCCTAGAAAAAGGGCAACTGTGGACACAACAAAGGGGAGGCGAAGATGGTTGTCAGCAACCTGAGAACTTCTGAGGTCACCAGAAGCTCTAACAGAGTCTTCCAGCAGCTGTGGAAGGAGCCAGATGGCTGACACCATGATCTTGGGCCCTGAGAGAGTGCAAGTTCTGGAGGTTGAGGCTACACCCTGGGTCACCTTGTTAGAGTAGCACTGTAGACTATAGGGTGACCATGAGAGGGACTTCTCCTTCTCACCTGCCCTGAAGCCTTTGTGGGTCTCCACTCATGTGTCTTGGTGACTGACCAGCACTTAGAGACCTTGGACAGCTCCCATTGGTCATCCTGTTTGACAAAAGGGTCCAGATACAGGAGCATGGGGGACAGTGGCTCCCACCTCGTGGCATCTCTGCACCCGCCAACAGAGGGCAGGCAGAGTGGTGTCCATGGGACCTGTCCAGCGATCTTCCCTCCAGCCTGTGCCCCCACACAAGAGAAGAATTTGTCCATCTACTCCCTGGTCTGCAAAGCCAGCAGCTAATTCATTCACGGCAGAGACCCTTCACAGTGTGGGAGGTTGACGTGGCTGCATTTATTCATAAGTGACCCATCTCTTGGTGCTGCTGCCTAGTTTGTTTCAGTGATTTTTCCCCAGGATGTTCCTGACCTCCCAGCTCTTTCTTTTTTTTTTTTTTTTCCGCCCAGCTCTTTCTGAGCCAGCCAGGGATGTGGGGAGCACAGGTGCAGCAGGCAGCATCCCCCTAGGGGATCGGGGAGAAGGATGCAGGGTCTGTGGCCAGGGCTGGGTGCCAGAATATGCTCCTGAAAGCTGTGTGTCCAGGTTCCCACTGGAACCCAGGAGCCAAAGACACAGAGCCCATCAGTGGGCAGAGGCAGGACCATCCCAGGCCCAGGTTGTGGGGAACCCCAGGCCCAGCCCAAGTAAGCTCTGCTCTCCTCCAAGGAACCAAGGTCCAGCTGTTCGCCAGCAAAGACAGAAGTTTCCAGCACCAAAAGAAGCAACCTTTCTGCAGTTGTGCCAGGTCTGCCTTGCCACCCTCGGCCTCCCTGTGCGTGCCCCTGTGCGGGGTGATGGATAGCAGTCCCTGCACCCACTCCCCAGCCAGGTCCCAAGCGCCCTGGACAGCAGACTCTCTGTGCTCCTGCAACACCAGCCCTCCAGCCCCAGAGCAGGTGAGGGGACCCCTCCTGCCTGGAAGATAAAGGCCCTCCAGACAAGTAACAGCCCTGGAGAGACAGGAGCACAGAACAAGCCACCCTGTGCACCCCGAGAAGGGCCCACTGCTCCGCCAGGTCCCTATGGGACTGGGTACATGGCTGGCCTGTCACTTCAACCTGTCCCCATGGGCAGACCACAGCAGGGGGGCAGGTGGGCACCATGGGCCAAGCTGAGTCTGCCCCACACCAAGCCCTGTGTTAGGGCAGCACGTCTTTCTGCTTGCCAGGGCTGAGACGTGGCCGCAGACAGACACTGAGGTTGATGCCAGCAATGACTACGTGCTGCAGGGCGTCAGGGCCGGATAACAGAGGGTGCTGGTTGTGAGGCCAGGCAGTAAGCACCACTCATGGGAGACGTGAGCTTTCTTAGCCTCACTAGGAGAAGCAGGGCACGCCGGCAAGGGCGAGGGCTGGAGAGGCTAACACCGAGAGAGGGACCTGGGGCCGTCCATCTGTCCCTGGGCTCCAGACCAAGTGGAGAGGACCAGAGACCCCGCTGTTCTGGGATCCCAGGGCTCCCCAAGGGATGTGCAGGGTGCCGAGGGTGCTGTCTCACAGTGCTTAGCTGCTCCTCCCCACCCCGGCCTGGGAAAGGCCACCTGGTGTGTCAAGAGCTGTGTCACCCAGCTCTGAGCCCTTGACTCACCGCGGAACAGATGTAATCCGCGGTGAAGCCATCGCCACCAGCTGCCGCAGGTAGTTCTCTGCAGTGGGACCGAGGCTGGGGCCTTCACACAGGATTCGATGTCTAGTAGAAGCCTCCAGGAAGAGGACAAAGAGGTGACAAGTTTGTCCTTTTGGAAGCTCTTCCTTCCTGTCTCTGCCATTGCCCAGGAAGGGAGGCACTCCCATGTCCAGCGCCCGGCCCGGGACCTGCTCCCGTTTCCTGGCCTCCTGAGCCTGAGGCGCTGCAGCTGCCCAGGCCCTGCCTGCATCAGGATTTCTGGAAAGTGGGAAGAGCAGATGCCATTTAAGCCACTTCCTAGGGGATCCCCGGTGCAGTCAGCCTGCCCCACATTCCACACTCTCCTCCCAACAGATAGAGCTGGCTGTGTCCTCTTGCTCAGACTCCCCCGGGTTGGGCACCCAGCCCCAGTCAGCCAGAGGTTCAACGCCCCCCTAAATTATGTCACCAGAACGATGCTCTTGCCCCAAAGATCAAATGAAGGAACAGCAAAGCATCCCAGCCTTGCTGTGAGTTTTGGACCCAGCCGCCAGGGTGCCCACCACGCCCTCCTCACGGCCTCTGGGGAGTTCTTGGGTGACTCAGAAACTCTCTGCTCACACCCTGGGAAGCCACTCTGCCGAGGGGACCAAAGCCCTGCCAGTGGGAACATGAGCTGACCGGGTCGGGCCCTATTCCCATCCGGCTGGAGGCCTCCTGGAAAGAGGCAGACAGAGCAGGGGACACAGAGGGCAGCCACAGTCAGGCAAGCAGGAATATCAGCCAGCTGGGGCACGAGGCCTTGGAGGAAGCAGCCCCCCCCCACACCTGGGTCTTGCTTCCACTCCCACACTCCTGAGACTGTGACTTTCTGTGGTTTAAGCCTCAGTCCGAGGCGCTCGGTCCCGGCAGCAACAGCAGAAAGAGGAGACAGCAGTGCCCAGGGTAGCCCTGCACCCCAGTGGCTGCAGCGCCTGAGGCCCAGCTTCTCCCAGGGACAGGTGGCATTGGTGGGAGGAACCAGGCCACCCCTCCCACTGTCCTCTCCGTCCCTGCTGAGCACGCCCCTGCCAGGGCTCTCAGGACAGCCAGGGATAAGTCACAGGTTCCAGGCCAACGGTCTGCAGGAGCGGGGGTGGCGTCTTCTCTCCCTGGACGCGAGTCTCAGGACTCTGCGATCGGCCACGTTCCTCCCATGCCTACCTCAGGGTGACTATTTGGTGCCGGGCTGAGTGCCAAGCTCTCTGCCGATGGCGTGATGCTCTGTGGACACAATCATTTCTTCTCAGAGGAAGGCTGAGACCTGCACTCTGCAGCTCTGCTGGGCCCCTGCTGGGCCCCGTCGTGCCCTCCCCCAGCTCCTCTCCATGCTGGCTCAGAAGAGCTCCGAGCCCCGGCCTTTCTCCTTGGGGTTGGCTTTGGTGAGCGGTGCTGCTCCCAGGATGGCGAGCTGCCTCCTGTCAGGGCCAGAGAGCAAGTACTTTCATCTGTGAGGACCCTGGAGCCTGTGCTGCAGCTCCCCATCTGAAGCCTGAAAGCAGCCAGCACTACCCTGCAAACCGATGTACCAGGCTACATTCCAATAAACCTTGATTTACAAACTTGGCCTGGGGCTGCCCTTTGCTAATGCTGCTCTAGTTGATTCTCATGAAGTCCTGATGCCCCGTGGGGTCTGGCTGAGTCACTCACAGATGGTGAAGGCCACCCCAAAGCCTGCCTCCAACCTTAGGGCTGCTGCAGAGGCGTTTCCCAAAGAGGGATCCAGGGAACACTTTGTGGGTAGAGTCTACACATTCAGGGATCTGCGGTCAAATGAATAGGACAAACGCGTGATGTGTGCTCAGTCTGACACACCAGTGATTCCTGGGCCAGGCGAAGGGGACCGTGAACAGGCAGGACCCAGCCTGCCCAGTGCGCTCAGAAGGGCAGGCATCCTTGAGGGAAGGAAGTGCCCTCTCTGGGAGTCTGGGAAGCTGTCCTCCGTGGCACCTCACACAGGGAGTGGCCCGAAGTGCCCCCCAACCTGCTGCTCACTGCTCTCCCTGGAAAATCCACATCAGCCCAGCTCTGTCCAGGGGAAAGTGGGTGGCCAGGGTCCCGCAGATGGAGTACTGGACCAGGAGCCCTGCTGCAGGCCACTGTCCACACCCTGGCGCCTGGAGCCAGCAAGCCTGGGGAGTGGCATCACTCTGGACACAGGTGTGAGTGGCCCAAGCAGGGCATGGTAGAGAGCACACTCGGCCTGGCCTTCTGGCCAGAACACAGAGGTCCCCCAGGAACAGAGCCTAACTCCCCGGCCCATACAGGGCAACTTCTACAGCACAGACATCGATACCAGAGCTCGTCTCAGTCGCTGGGCATTTCGGCACTGGGGAGCCCAGCCCAGCGTCTAAGCCCAGAAGCTGCTGGTTGCAGCTGCTGGCCGAGACCAAGCACAGTGCTGGGGGCGGGGGCTCTGGGCTGCAGGAGTCAGGGTGCCGGTGGTGGCTGCCTCTCCAGGAGTACCTGGGCTGAGTGACCACTGGGGACAGCACCAGACCCTCAGGTGATGCCAGGGGGCAGGCAGGTCCACATCTAAGGAAGCATGTGTAGTAAGAAACACTTCGTACCGTAAGGTCGACTCCCATCCTGTGCAACCCCACCCACCTCTCAGCCTCCCGGAAGTGGTTTCGGCCATCCCCAGATCTGTCTTAGTCACTTTTCTCATCAATGGGAAAAAATACCCAACTTTCCCAATGTAAAGGAGGAGATGATTATTGTGGCTCACACTTTAGAAGTATCAGTCATTGCGTGGCTGGATGGCACGATAGAAGGGCCTGGGCAGAGGAAGCTGCTTGTAGCATGGTGGTGAGGAAGCAGAGAAGTGAGGCGCTGGGGAGGGAGATGCACCCGCCACGGCAGGCCCCAGTGACACGCCTCTCCTGACCTCCTGACGCTGCTGGGCCCCCATAACCCAGTTACCTCCCACAAGCCCACCCCCCCACACAGGAAGCTCTTGGGTATCTAGATCTCAACCATAACAAGGGCCTTCCCCATCCCCACTCCCAGCCCTGCCCGCCCCAGGGCAGCCCCATAGCCCTCAGTGTCCCCCAGGCGTCTGCCCTGGACAGTGCCCCAGCTGGGGTCTCAGATGACCCCACGGTCCCTTGTTGAAGGCTGGGTCCTGGGCATGGCCCAAAGAGTCCTGTGGGAGCCTGGCCTCCTCTCTTCCTATCACAGCAGCCGTGAGGTGAACAGGTCTCCACCGCAGGCCCTAACCTGAGGCACTGAGGTGTCACACCAACCTCTCTACTCTTAGCTGACTACCTCGGGTGTCTATGATGGTGACAGGAAATCGATGATCACAGACATCTAAGATGGTGGCTTCAATTGAGCGTGGTAGAAGCCTCTACAACTGTCCCTCTGCATCTGCTGCCCGCCAAGTCTCCCCACCCGGGTTAAGGGCTCCACCTCGTTGTAGACACAAGCTGCTCGGACCAAGACTGGAGAGCTCCCGATTGTTCTCCGCTCAGCACCCACATCTGCTCCTCCACACGGCCCTCACACTGGAGCAGCCCTCATGTGCCCCTCTCTACAGCAGTCTGGGCTGCCCTTAGCACTGCCGAGGTCGGAGAGAAAGAAGGAGAGAGAGAGAGAGAGAGAGAGAGAGAGAGAATTCCTGGACTGAGAGGGGCTGCGGGGAGAAAAAGAGGAAGCTGGGTTTCCAAATCCCAGAGAGAGTGGCTGGTCCTGACAGCCGAACCCTAGCCAGGAAAGACAGGAGGGCGTGTGGCTGTAGGCTTCTGGGGGGCCCAGGAAGAAGGACTACGCCATGCCGGTGCGGGGGGTGCACTTCACCACAGAATACCCCAAACAACCAGAAGTGACCCCAACTTCGTTGTAATTCATTATTATCTCAGGTACATTGTGGTTTTGACCCCACCCCATGGGCTTTGGGTGCCATGACAGCTCCTCAAAGGTTCCCTCCAGGGCAAATCTCCCCTCCAACAGACAGGAGACCTGTCCGTGATGGGAGTGAATCATGCGCCAATCCGAGAGCTGCTCCCTCCCTGGAAAGACTGCGGGAGGCCCTGCCACTGGGCTGCCCGGCCCGGAGCTCCTCTCGCTGGCCAGACCCACCCTAACGAGTTGGTGCTTTCACTCGGGACACGAAGAACCCAGGACAGCCACCACCCTGACAGTCACACTGCCGTTGCATTCTGCCCACCACTTGCCTCTGGCCCACTCCAGCCTAACCTGCCCACCCTTGCCCTTGCACCCCCAAATACCGGGCTGTCCTGGCCGCCTTCTCTCCTCAGTCCTGCTTGCCCTCCTCTGCCCTTTGTCTCTACCCGCTTCCCCCGGCCCGGCCCTGCCGTTCCTCCTGCCTGCTCTGATCCAGATCTGCTCTTGATGACCAGCTTCCTCCTCCCACTGGGCAGGGCCTGGACCTCTCAGCATCTGTCTTTCTGCCTATCTGTCTGTCTGCTGCCCTGTGAGGGAGGAAGTCGTGTGCCCCATCAGGGGCAGAGTGCGGAGCGCAGCCACAGCTCGGTTCACCCTTTCCAGCCAGGGACCCGTGAGGGATGGGCACTGGGTCACAGGCAAGGTCGCGGGATGCCAGCACGCTGGACTCTGGCTTCCCAGAAGCTCACCCGCTCTGCAGTGAACACAGGGGCGACTGCATTCTCTGCAAGCGCACGCCCTCCCCAGCCCCTTCCTCCCTAGCAGGGCTGGATTAGAGGCAGGGGAAGGATGGGGTGGAGAAGCCCCAGTGCTCCCAACCACAGGGTCGGACTGGTCTCCCCGAGCTGGCACCTCAACACATGCCTGCAAGCCCTAACTCCTGGAGCTCCATCCTAGACAAGGGTCCTAGCAGATGTGGTTAAGGTAAGCACCTCCAGAAGAGCTCATCCTGGATTATCCGGTCGGCCCCAAAGCCACTAACAGTGTCCTTATACTCAAGACACGCCCAGGACATGCACAAGGACACGGCAGGGCCCGGCATGAGGCAGCCACAGCCCAAGAACCCCAGGAGTCTCTGAGCCCCCGGATCCAAGAAGGGGCAGAGGGACTCTCTCCTGGCCCTTCGGAGGGAGCCTGGCTCTGGGCTCTACAGCAAGAGAGAATGGGTTGGTCTCACCACTTCCAGCCACCCAGGTTGTGGGGACTTGGAACAGCCCCAGGAACACACATAGTGATGAGGCTGCACCCAGCACAGGGAAGGACTCGGGGAGGCACCTCAGCTCGTCCTGGGGGAAGGCTGCCTCTAGGATGGAGGACTAACTGGGGTTCCCAGGGGCCGGGCACTCAGAAGGCGGGGACACGGTTGGTTGTCACATGACTGACATCCACTGAACAGGGACACTTCATGCCCTGCTGTACGTGCGCCAGAGATGTGCAAACCACAGACCCCGACACTCACACATGGGGAGAGGGACCCGGTAACCCCAGGAGGCATCCTCGGGAGGTGGGGTTGCCATTGCAGAGAGAGGGACAAAGGTACTCTAGATAGGCAGTGTCCATCCTGGTTGACTTCAGGGAGGGCCCTGAAGGACCTCGAAAGCAGCAAGAGCTCCTCAATCCCGCTGGCACAATGCAGCCTTGTGAGGGAGAAACCACTTCCCAGCTACATAGGCCAAGAGGCCGAGATCCCGGCCAAGGACACCTGCTGGTGGCAATGGCGGCCACACCCCAGGCACAGACTCCACTGTCTCCCCTGTTAGCAGCACCACCGCCTCCACGTCCCACCCACAGGGCACCTCCACAGGCAGATTCTGAGCCTCTGTCCCATGACAAACATGGCTTCTCTGCTGCTGAAAGAAACTTCCGGAAAGGAGACTTCTTCCTCTATCATCGTGGATCGTCACCCTCTGGGGACGGACGAGGAGACAGGGTCTGCAAGACCTGCCGAGCCCCGTCCAGAGCAGAGGCAGCCTTGGCATCCTGGCTACCAACATGGCAGGCCCCTCCCTCCCATGTGCGCCTATCAGGGCTGTGGCTGAGGCTCGGGAACTGGGTGGCGGGGGACTCACGGGGGACCTTCTCAAGCTAGACCCCCACAGGGTGGGCCACTGCTGGGCAGAGACAGGGCTGGCCGGGAGGGAGGTGACTGGGCACTCCAAATGGAAGCTCTGAAGTCCAGTCCAGCGCCCTCTGCCCACTGACTGCAGAGCTCAGCACCTGGTCTCCTAAGGGTAGCCGAGTGTGGGCGCTGGAAGGGACGGCAGCGACACAGCCCTGTCCCTCCTGCTGGGGACACGGTAGGCAGGAAGTCTCTCCAGGCCCAGGAGGATTGCAGGGCGGCTCTCTCTAGGACAGCTCAGGGTTGTGCGAGGGTCTCCAGGCCTGTCTTCTCTGGCTTCTGCTCCAGAGTGAGGGCACTGAGTTCCAGGGTGTCACCCCGCCCAGCTCCTCACACACTCCCAGCTCCTAGAAGCTTTCCGCCCACCACCCCTCCGAGTGGTGACCCCGCTAAGCCTCCCCTCTTGGTTTATCAGGACCTGGGCCCAGAACCTGGCCCATCCTCCTTGGGACCAGCGCCGCAGAGTAACTGGGAGACTCTGAAGATGAGGCTTTGTGGCATTTCCTCTGGTGTCCTTCCCTGCCAGTTCTCTGTAGTCTTCTCTGTCTTGCTTTCCCAAATACAATCTTTAAACTCCTGGCAAAGAGAGTGAGGAGTGGTGCTTCCTGGCTCCCGGCCCCTACCTAACGGGAACTAAGTGTAGAATTGATGGCTCATCGCACAGTTGATCAAAAAGCCAGTCCCCTCAACACAATGGCTTACAAACCATAAACATGGTGTCCCCCCTGTCTAATGGTTAATCTCAGCACTCAGGATCGTTCCCATGCTTGGGGATGAGAGCCACACATGCAACCCCCACATATCCATCGGATTTGCTGACAATGCGGCATTTGGCAACACCCACGGTGTAAGGAAAGATGTGTTCCCTGGGATGCATTTTCAGGAGCCCCCACTTCTGCTTAGCTGGGGGCCCGCTGGCCCTCGGAGGAGGCTGGTTTCCAGGTAGAAGGTTGTAGCAGAGGAGCGGGACAGAATGGGACAGCAGGCAGAGGCAGCTCTCAGGGGAAAGGCTGAGTCAGGATGAGCTCCGGTGCCTTGCAAGAATGAAAGGGCCTGCCCTGTCCCTGACAGGCTCCTAGAAGGAGGACAAGGCCCTGGGGGGGACAAAGAAGCTTAAGAGGCACTAAATGCAATAAGCTGGAGCAGGAGCATGTGGAAGGGAAATGAAAGGGAGCCTGCGCAGAGCCTGCACGGCGGCAGCCTTAATGAGTCACAGCTCATTTATCCACTCTATGTAGCACGGCACTGATCAGCAAAAGCAGAGGCCAAGGTGCTCTTGGGGGTGCAAGGGTCCAGAGAGTGCCCGCCGCACGTGCCGTTACCCATGACCGTGAGTAGTGTGGCGGGTCACTGTCCAATCCACAGCTCATAGGACTTGCCAGGCCGTGTTGATTCGGAGAGTCCCAATTAGGACTCTAAAGACCAGCCTCGCAGTCTACAAAGTCTAGGACGCTTCGCAGGGCTCCAACCACTCATTTGTTCTTTGATGCTCTTACTCCAATTAAGGCACTCAGAACTTTTGAAGTTCATGAGTCATTTGCTTCAAATATCTTTAAATTAAGGACAGATCCACTTCTCTGGTAGCAAACATGCTGCAACTTAATTAAGAGAGGTTCAGCATTCAAACTGCCATCGTAGCTTTCGGCAGAGGGGAAGGATCCTGCTCCTCCCAGCTGCATCTGTTCCCAGCCTCCTTCCACTCCAGTTCCGGTGTTTAGGAAATATTTCATTGTCACCAGATTTCCCCCCAGGGCGGGCTGGAACACATGTCGTCCAGGCCAGCTTGGCCATCAGGGTGCAAAGAAAATAATACCAGCCTGTCCCCATGCTTGCACAGGGACGTGCTTCAGGGACACTGAAGGCCCCCTGTGACAAGGACAAAGCAGTTTAGAAATCATCCTTGGGAATGCATGAGTGGGCTGCAATGTAAAAATCACCAGGCAGGACTCAAATGACATCTAAAACATTGCAGCCCTGAGACGCAGGCCGCCACAAACACCTGACCGACAGAATGGAGGCAACCCTTGACCGACGACAGGGACTTCCAGGGAGTACGAGTCCTCCTGGGCCATGCGCCCTCCGAGAGACCCCAACTCGACAGCTGGGAAAGTGCCAGACTCACCAGGGCAGGCTGGAGGGCCTGGGGTTGGGGCCACCCTGCAGTCTGAGAACCATTCTCCAGCAGCACCTGCACACCCAGCACCCACAAGCCAGGCTTCCCGTGCCGGGCAGATACCGCCACCAAGACCAGTCAGCTTGAATTCCTCACAAGCTCACTTTACAAGTTTCAAGATTAAAGCTCAGGAAACGACTCTGTTTCTCTCCAGGGAGACTCTGTGATTCCAGATTCAGATCATGACCAGCAAGAAGGCTGTTACAGGACGGGGCCCTCCTCACCCAACCTCAGGCGGATTTCTGACCCATCTGACGTCCCTCCCTTGACAGCGGTGGAGAGGCTGGAGCTCCACACTGCTGCGAATCCGCGCCAGGTGATTTTCCATCCCAAGCAGTGCCCGGCCCGGCTGGCGTCATCTACACCTCTGCACGGAGCACCAAGGTCAGGCACAAGGCCACAGCACCTCATTAAATGACCGCACAGAGCTGACAGCAGCAAATTGGTGTGATGCTGGCAATTATTAT
>PVJO010018427.1:0-36778 GCA_004026905.1 Hystrix cristata | reverse complement strand
TCATGAACAGGTGCCTTAGTCACTTAGGACTCTGGACTTATTGTTGGCACAATGCTGTCTCTACTGTGACATCTACCTTCACAACTAACACTGTCCAGGCCTCAGGGAAACAAAGGCCATGAGGCCTAAAGGTTTGTAAATTTTTCTACTGCTGAAGACTGAGATAGACACTACTTTCAAATAGGGGAAGATGTGAGCAGTGAAAAAATTTAAATAAGACAAAATGAATTAACATTCTAAATCCCTCCTTTCACAAGGCATGAAATGAAGAGATTGTTTCTTAGTATTTCTAAGCATCCATTTGCTTGTTCTTCTTCATGCTTTAATGATTGTTTCTGAAGATATTCATGAATTAGCTTGAAAATGGCAGTTGAAAATATTTGTAACATCAAACAATTCATAAAACTCTCTCTCTGTCTCTCTCTCTCTTTATTTAGAGACAGTCTTTCTGTGTAGTCTCAGGTGGACTTGAACTCAGTCTGTAGCCCATGCTGGCCTTGGATGCATTGTGATTCTCCTACCTCAGCCTCCTGAGTACTGAGATTACAAGCGTGTGCCACCACACTTGGCTCCTATAACCCAAAGTTCTATTTATGCCAGTACAGGAGTAACATACTTGAAGTATGATGGTGATTCTTTCCATTGGTTCCTGGATGGATCCTGAATTCCAGAATAGCAAAAGCTTAGTTTTATTAGGTTTATTTTATTTTTAAATCTTAAAAATTAAATGAACAATTTTGACTTTATTTAAATAAAATAAATTCTAAATATTGCCATTCAATAGTAATGTGTATTTTTTCAAGTTTAATAGATATTTTAGAGTGCTTTAAAAGAAAACTCTTCTTTAGAAAACTTAAGAAAATTTATCTTTTCCAATTTTTTGCATTTACTTTAATTTATAGATTTTGATGAAATCTGCATAAATTTGTAAACTTTGAATATTGTCTTGTTCTTTGCATCATTGAGAATGAGCACAATTTTTACTTGTGACAGAAACTGGAAATACAAAAATAGAGTTTAGAAAAGAACAAATGCTATAAAAGAAAAAGTAAATCTTCCAACAGGTAGTCTGCTTAAATTTTTTAAAACTACTAATTAAAAAGAAAAGTGAGCAGGTTTCTGTCACAAGAGACTCATAAATTTTGCAAGTAGGCCTTACAAATTCTTTTTTTAAAGTCAGGTTTTTCCCTAAATAGTAACATATATAATTTATATTTAGCAAAAAAAAAAAATCACCCTTCTTAGGTGTTCAATTTTGCATGTTTTGATAATATGCATGCTGTTTTATAACCATGACCACAATTAAGATGCAGGGTATTTCCATTAACCCGGAAAACTCCCCTGTGCTCTGCTGTAGTCATTCAATGCGCCACTCTGCAGCCCCAAAATTCTGGCACTCTTTGACTTGATTTCTATTACAGTTTTGTCTTTTTCAGAATGTCATATAAATTGAATTCATACAGGATATAGTCTACCATATTTGACATCTTGCACTTAAAATAATTCTTTCAGCCATGTTGTTGTAAGTCTCAGTTGATCATTTCTTTTTATTGTTGAATATTATCTTTTTTTTTTTGGATTCCTTTAAATTGTTTATTGATGACAGAAACTGCATAATTACAGATTTGATGAGGAACCTGCAAACAATAAAGAATGCATCTGTTGCCAGCAAAATACAATTACTCCAGGTCCTTTAGACAAACAGTTATAGAATTCTTCACACCAGATGGCTCTCGGGCAACAAAATCATTTTAGAATGTTTAATTGTGCTTCTACAAAACCTTCACAGAATAAGATAGTTTCCTTTACCCACTGAATTTTCTGCATCCCCCTTATTATATTGTAGCCAGCTTAAATCCTTTCTATTGTTGGGTATTATCTTATGATATAAAGATATCACAATTTGTTTATCCATTGTCTAATTGATGGATATTTAGATTATTTCTAATTTGCAGTAATTATGTAAAGAAGTCACTGTACACACTTTCTTTGGGTATACTGTGGCTATGAGCATGGTCTATTTTGTTTCTTTTTTTTTTTTTTTTTTTTTTGTGGTGCCGGGGATTGAACTCAGGGCCTTGTGCTTGCAAGGCAAGCACTCTAATCACTGAGCTAAATCCCCAGCCCACATGGTCTATTTTGAATTTAAAATTTTTCCAGAATAGGAAAATCTATGAAGATAGAGAGTAGCTCAGTGGTTGCCCAGTTTTGTGGGGGGAGCGGGGAGGAGATGATAACTAGTGGGTAAAGTGTTTTGTTTAGTGATAACAAAAATGATCTAAATTTGATTGTGGTCACGGTTGTACAACTCTGTCAATATGCTAAAATCTATTAAATCATACATTTTACGTTTGTAAAGTGTATGGCAACTCTAGTTCAATAAAGCTTTTTTTTTTTTTTTAAGTCACTGTAAACACTCTTATTCAGGTCTTTGTGTAGTCATGTGCTCTTATTTCTCTTGGGTAAAGACCTATGAGTGGACAGATATACCATTGGTAAGCGTATGTTTAACTTTGTAAGAAACTGCCCAAGTCATTTCCAGAGTGATTGTACTATTTTATGCATCCACCAGTAGCATATGCAACTTCATGTCTGCATCCTTACTAGCACTTGGCATTGTAATTTTTAAAAAATTTAGCCATTTCAATAAATAGCAAATTAGCTAATTAGTGATCAAAATAGTTAAATTGAGCAAGAGAGTGATTTCATCAGCAACAGAACTCAAATAATTTGGATGAAATCCTGAAACTTCATATTACTCACTAAAATAAGAACATGTGTGGGTCTTCATTTGTTCTCTTGCCCAAGGCCCACAAACAATCCAGGTGAGGCTGTATCCCCCATGCTCCTACACTATGCTCTGAAATTAATATTCTGAGAGGTGTTAACTCGAGTCTGTTTGAGACTCAGTCTTTTGATGAACAGTTGCCACTCACTGCGCAGCTCCCTCTAAACAGGAAACTTCAGGATTCAGCTTATCCACTCTTCTTGCCCTGCCTCTTCCTCACTAGGAATGAAAGGAAAGGAATAGGCTACTCTGAGAAGCTGGCAGCTCCTAGTCTAGAAAACAGGTTCTGTGTTTAGGGGCTTTGTCTGTAAAGGCCTAGTATGGCTTCACGAGCTGTTATGGCTTATATCTAGATGTCCCTCCAAAGCCTCATGTGCTCTTGGGTGGGGTTTTGGGGAGGTGACTGGATCATGGGTGTGTGATCCTGGATCATGGGCATGTGATCCTGGATTAGTGCACTGATGGGTTTATAGCTGGGAATTGGGAGGTGAAGTCTGGTGGGAAGAGTTGTGTCATATATACCTTTGTTATAGCTCTTATCTAGATGTCCCCCCTAAAGTCTTATGTGGTCATAAGTGGGGAGTTTCAAAGGGGGCTGGATTAAAATGTGTGAATGTGGATTAAGGGTGTGGTGCTGGGACTAAGGAGGTGAATAATGGAAGCCCCACCCTGTGTGTGGGTGGCATCAGTCAATAGATTTACAGCCTGGATGGAATATAAAGAGAGAGAGGGAAGGCAGGCCTGTTGCTTCTTGCTGCTTTGCTGTCTCATGCCTGCTTGCCATGGACTATTTCTCTTCTGTGATGTCCCTCTGCCATGACACCTTTCCTTGGAGATAGCTGACTATGGACTACACCCCTACAAACTGTAAGCTGAAATAAACCTTTCCTCCTTTAACTTTGGGTGTTGTGTATTTTGTCTCAGCACTGGGAAAAGTAACTAAAACACCCTGTTTCCCTTGATAGCTGCTGCTTCCTGCCTTCCCTGCCATGTACTGTTTCTCCTCTGTTGTACCCCTCTGCCATGCCACCCTGCCCTGGAGCCAGATGTCTATGGACTGAAACCTCTACAAACTGTCTGCTAAAATAAATCTTTTTTTCTTTAACTTGTGAATGTCTAGTATTTTGTCTCAGTAATAAGAAAGTGAGTAAAACATGGGCCATATTATGGAATGGTGAATGCTGTAAGAAGCAACTGAGGACAATAGATTCTTCATTCTACAAACTATCAGTGTGAGGAGCCTCACAGGATGTAGCAAATGGTGTCATACTGCATATATCCCATTGCCGGGTAATTTCCAATCATTGTTTAGTGTAGGAGCCTTAAATCTTGGATGCATGGGATTGGAGAAGTTTAGTCTGTGGACTGGCATTGGCATTGGTAGGGAGAGGAAAAAGAGACAAAGATCGACCTCTGATTAACCTGGAATAACTTAAACTTTTCAGTAGACTATAAAGAATATTTCTGGGATAAGTGTACTTTCTCATTTTCAGATTCAGCAAAAAAGACACTCAGTAGATCAAGTGTTTCCACTTCCTGACCACAAGAATGTATCCCCACAGGAACTGTGGTGTTTTGCGACCTACCAGCTGCCGGCTGGGGTACAATATATCCTGATTTGACATTTGGGGAACCTTCGAATATTTAAGAGCTTTCATCTATCCTCTCAGTTATTTCTTCCTTTGAGGATCATAAAAACCTTGAGAAATGGCAAGCTTCCTTTTCGGAATTTCTTCATCGAATGCATTATTCTCATTTCATTTATTTTTTTTAAGGCCTTCTAATGTATTGGGGTATCATTTTATGCCCATTGCAATACAAGTTAACTTTCACAAATGACTCCATGTAAAATAGTCAACTAGGCCAACAATTATGTATTTTTTATTCATTTAATATATTTTAGGGTTTGACTATATACACTGTGGAGGGGGACAATTTGAGTTCAAAGTATAACTTGATGACTTAATCAGCTGTCTTATGCTTTCTTAAAATTTTAATGTACTTCCAATTTATTTCCTTCTTTATTTATTTTTGAAAGTCCTTGATTGTTGATGTTTTTGCTTTCATGTACACAAACAATAAAGAACTTTCAAGATTTTCACAATTAGTCATACAGTTATTTCTGCTGCATTTTATTGCAAAAATGGCTGTATAATTGTGGGCAAGAAAATTTATCCTCTGCAACACTTTTAAAAATTTCTTTTGCTTTTCAAAAAAACTTTTCATTGAGATATAACATAAATAAACTAATCTCTAGTGTAGAGCTTGGTGAATTATTATGTATAACCACGCAGTCCCATTAACTATTGTTGCACTTTATTCCCAGAAAAATAAATTATATTTAAACTTCAAATGAATGGTAGAATTTCAATATGTGAAGTGCACAAGGAGTGTTTCACTCTAAGTTATATCTAGAATAGTTAATTATAGCTGAAAGTGAATATTCGGATATTAACAAAACCATGGCAAGCTTTGTTTGTATAATGCACATTCTCCTGCTGATTATTTATGATGTAGCACACGTTATGTTGTTACCCTTGACCTTCAGGTTATGCATTCTCTTTGTATTTGTGTGTTCCACTGTTCAAAGTTGTGTTCTATAGAGTCCCACAGGCTACTATGAAGTCATCATATCAAGTGACCCAATGGCTCATCTTACAATGAAATATAGAAAGGATTGGCTTTAGTCCACTTGCCCAGATTGCTAACTAATCCATGGATCCTGGACAGTGGTGAAGACCTGAACTCCAACATTTCACATGCATCTTAACTTTGTCACTCCTGGGGAAAAAAGACTCTGATTCACTTTGTAGTAGAGACTTGGGTTGATTTCTTTGAGTCTACCAAATAGCACTTCAGTTAAGTTTTACTTAATTTTACCCTTCCTCCAAATCCTGTAAATATTCACCTTTCTTTTGTTTTGTAAGTGACCCCATGGTTCTCTCATATATGGTCTTTGCAATGAATCAGCTCTGTTGGACAGCAGATTTGTCCCAAGGTGTTTTAAGTCAAGTAGGCTAGGACAGCAGATATTACTATTTCTGTTTTTAAAGATAAGGAAACTGAGGCTCAAGAAGTTAAATGAAGCATACAAGGGGTCACAGATAATATATGGTCACAGAATTCAAATGAGATCTTAAGGGGAACAAAGCCCTGTCCTTTTCCAGATGCCTTCTGACCTCCTGCCTTTGGCCTCATTCCAGACTGTATCAACACTGCTCTTATTTTTTTTGTTTGTTTTGTTTTAAACACTGCTCTTGTTTAAGAAGCCCACCCACTGCGAAGCCACAAAAGCCACCCTACCACTTTGCTCTTCCTCATCACAGCTAGTATCTAATTATGACACAGCTTCTATTTCTCGAAGTATGGTTTCAGTTTCACAGTGTTCCTCTCTGCCAAGAACCCGAATGAACCATGTAACGCTTAGTTCTGAGTTCCTTTTCTTTCCCTGGTCACACCAGTCAGTAAATATTTCTAACGGACTATGGATCTTCCTTTTCTTCATGCCTGTGCTTATTGTGTGTTTTTTGACCTTGGTCTCTCTTGCCCACAAATCTTGGCCAATACAAATCTTTTCCCTCTCTCCCAACCTCCTTGCTCCCTCTTTCCCTTTCTTCTTTCCTTCCTATCATATCAAGGTTCCTTGTTGCAAAGAACAGAAACTATGCTACCGGTAGTGCATTCTGCAGAGAAGTAATTTATAAAGGCTATTATGTATTTCATAGAAACTTTTATTTTATTTTATTTTACTTGAACACTATTTGACAGTACTGGTCCAGGGTAGATGCCATCCTGTTGCCTGAACACAGATAACGCAGTTTCCACCTCTAACACTAAGGATGCTAGACCCTTTCTGCTGCTATGCTGGAAGCTGGTGTCTATACTACCCTCATCAGCACTGTTTAGATCGGTGCCTCATTTATCTTATAGTCTCCAAGTCAAGTCTTGCATGGGCGTATCGGACTAGCAGAGCCTACGTCCCATATCTACTCCATAATTGCAAGGGCAGCTTGGAAAAGAGATTTTACCTTCTATCTTAAGGAGGCACAGACTTAAAAATTAGAGAAGTCCCATCAATCAGGAAGAGCATTCAAATAGCATAGATGCCAAATAAAAATGATAAATGTTTATTATACTCTGTCCATCTGGGACCCAACCTGGGAAGTCTCTAAAACTACAAGAAAGAATTCCTCTTTGTACTGTTCCTCTGGTATACTTTATTTGCATTTCTACTGAGTTATTATAATTGTAACAGATGAGATTCATACTCCTCCCTACTTCCTTACTCTTATTTTAGTTCATAACTTCCATTCTATGACCGAAATTTTTCTTTTCCTTTGAGGATTTCTCTGCCCATTTAAACTTTATTTCATTCACTGGTACATTTGGCTGAAAGGTTGGGAAAATTAACAAAGGCCAGGGGCAGCCCTCGGTCAATGACCAACAGAAGGTGTATAACTCAGCTTCCTCACCGTTCAGATGGGCTAACCCTGAGGCATGTGTTTCATGGTAGCTGCTAGCAGTTTCCTAGTGGGCATATGTTTGGTTCCCACAGTGACAGATGGCTTGAAACCTCCTTTAGTGGCTGTCTTCCCTTCCATGTCTCATTCCTCTAACAATATCAACTTCATGTCTCAACTACTTGCATGTGAATCGCTGTTCCAGAATCTGCTCCTGGCTGAATCCAAAATAGAACAGCACTCTCCTTGTGTAATAGACAACAAATTACTTACCCATCTGTCTTGTAAGAGTCTTGAAGGCAGGGAAAGCATTGCTATTTTTTTCCTTCTTGTGATATCTACTACAGGCCCTTGTACATAAGAGACACTAAGAATATTGTGATACTCAATCTTGATCGGCAGTTTAATCAGCCTGAGAGACACTTATGAGATTAGTAAGGTACACTTCTGGGTGTGTCTGGGTGGGTCATTAGAATGTGGCTTTGGGAATTCTACCCGGTCCCTGACTGCTTCCTCTTTGACTCTGTGTACAATCTTCTCTGCTTCCCAGTCATCGTGAGGTAAGCAGCTTTCCTCTGTCATGTTTCTGCCTTGGAGCCAGGAGACCATGGACTGAGCCCCCTGAAATTATGAATCAAAGTAAATATTTTAACCTTCAAGTTGTGGGTATCTGGTATTCTGTCTCATCAATGGAAATGTGACTAATACAAGTATATTTGTTGAATTCATTGAATTGAACTAAATTAGCAATGATTGCTAGATTTTAAATTTATGCCATGGTATAGTGACACAATTTTACTCTTTTGGGAAGGATCGTGAGATGTGATTAAATGGATTTTTAAATTTAAATTTCATTTCATTTATTTATTTGGTATTGGAGATTGTGCCTCAGGTCTTATGCATGCTAGGATATGCTCTACCACTAAACTACATCTCCATCCCCAGTAGCGGTTATATCTTATGACAACAATTAGAGCTGTTGAATTTCTTTTGTTCACATATTACTGTTACTCTTTAAAATGTCAACTCTCTCAGAAAATTATGGCCTACTGTGGCCACATGCTAGTGGACGGTTTGATTACTCTGAGCCCTTGAAGGCTGAATGACCTGCCAAGGTTGAAGCCCTTGTATAAAACACCAGGTGAGGAATGCTAGAGACAGCCAAGGAGTCTGACTGACCCTACAGGGGTCTCCTTAACCTTGGAGCCCCAGCCTGCATTCATGCATTAGTGGAATAATTCCTTTCCCCAACCCCATCCTTTGTCTCTCAGGATGAACTCCCAGCACTTAGGAACATCTCTCAGATCAGCGGTCTTTTATTTGTTTAATTCTTGAGTTTTTTGGTTTGAATGTAGGCCCAGGGTTTTTGGCCAGTGAGTACAATTTAAATGGGTTTGATGGGCAATAATAAATAAAATAAATGGTGAGTATTATGTAATCATTGGCAGGCTCTGAATGGTTTGGCTGTGGTTCTCAAACAGAATGGAGGGATGTGGTCAACATACAGGAATGGAGTTTGAATGGAGCCAGGCTAACATCTTTAGATACCAACACCGTGTGGGAGGGTAGAATAACACAGCACAGGGACCACAGGAGTGCCCCTCCCCAGGCTCCTGACTCTGTTGTAGGATGGAAGAAACTTCTCAGGCAGGAGCTCTACACCTCTCCTTTCATCAACATTCATAGTCTCAGTGGCATCATTTTTCTTGAGATCCTCAAGATTAATCTCATTATATCTTCAGCTGTGTGTACCCAGTGGAAATTACCATGGGAACCCCAGCCTCATTCCCCATCTCCCAGATTCTCATTTCTGGAAAGATCTATGCATGTGTTTTATTGACTCCATCTCTCATTCCTCTCTAGTTCTAAAAACTCTTCCCTTGTACCAGTGGAACTCAATGTATAGATGGGAAATCTCCATTTTCCTGATAGCTCTTTCATCGTTTTGTTCAAATCTGCTCTTCTCTAAAGACCCTTCTCCGACTGCAGTCCTCTGTAAGGATGCTTGGTTTCTTATTCACATCCCTGGCACCATGGGACCTGGGATGGGATGAGTTCCCTCTTTGCTTCTTACTGTTCTCAAATCATCATCTCATCCCCAATAAAGACACTCACTTTTGAAACATCACACCGTGTCATCTGCCATCCTCTTTTTTGGACTCTAGACTCATTACTGAATTCAAGATCACTTTTCCTCATTCCTGGATCACTGTCACTTTCTCCAGCACTGTACTCACCATAGTCTTGGTGGTTTTAGTGTATACATAGGTGAAACTTCAAGTGCACTGGGCTTTCAATACCTCCAACCCTCCTCCTCCACACATCTCATCCTCTATTTTACCACATCCATTCAACCAATTATCTCAACTATAAGTACACCAATATTTGACTACCTCTTCTCATCCTTTTTATTTTATCTGCATCTACCTATGTCATCCTTGACCATGCCATTTCCTTGTATTCTCTCAGAAGATAACCACTATCCTTAAATTTATGCTCTTAAATGCTCTTGATTTTAACATTGAATTTATCACATATGCATGTATTCCTAAAGAGTATATTACTTAGTTTTTTGATTTTTATGAAATATTATATTGCATATAGTCTACTGTAACTTATACTTTTTGCATTTTGTTCTCTAAATAAACTCTCTCTATGCGGTTAAGCATGATGGTAGTTTGTTTTTCCTGCTGTGTAACATTCTGGGGTGTGAATTTAACAAAATTTATTAGGCTGTTTCCAGAATTTTGGTATCACTAATTCTTCTATAAATAACCTGCGTTTGTTTCCTTATTTATGTTTCCAAGAGTTTTTAAGAGAAGAGCTGAAGTGTCAAAGGGAATTTTACACTATGAGTAAATAATTGTACCTCGCTTCCCATTATTCCAGGTAACTACCAACAAATTGTGATTTTAAAAACTGTTCGCCGTTAAGACCTATGGCCAAGAATTGTGCCATCTTTTTCTCTCTCCAATTTCCTATTTACCCAGCCTATATTCTATGGTATGTCTTAATATTTACACAGTTAATGTCTTAGTGTTACAGAGTTTGTCTCTTCTCTTTTTATCGTGCTTATCTGGTAAAATCCTAGTTTTGGTGACAGCTGATACTCTGAAGCGCTGTGCCTATACTCACCCCAGGGACATGGCTACAGGTTGTACAGAACCTGCTGACTGTGCTCACGTCACATTCATGACCACTTATCTTAACCTAGCTTCCTATGGTAACTGCCATTCAAACATTCCCCATCCACTAGTTCTCACATACTTGCAACAACTTTATACCTTCTCATCTTGTCTCAAACCTCTATGCCTCTTGCTGCCCTCTTGCTCTTAGCCTCCTTGCTCTTAGCTGACCTTGTTTCTTTCTTCACTGACAAAACAAGCAACCAGGAAAGAATCTGAACTGGCTCCCTCTTCTGCACTGACTTTTCTACCTTCACATATGCTGGTTGTATTTCTTCCATTGCTGTGTAACAAATCACTCCAACATTTATTGGCTTAAAGTACTATAAATTGTTATCTCACCATTTCTATGAGTCAGGAAGCCAGGTACAGCTTAGCTGGATCCTCTGGGTCTGGTTCTCCTAGGACCTTTGTATTGTAACCAAGTACTAATAGGCATTTATCACTAACTAGACAGATGAGTTATACCCTGATCCTCAATAACAAATATTTATTAATACTAACAGGCTGCATGGCAAAGGTCATATACACTTTCATCCTCATACAGAACACATGCTAGGTAAAATAGGTATCATACTATTAGTAAATTATAAAACTATGTGTATTAAACTGTTTTTCTTAGTATTGGAATAACAGACATTTGGAAGACAGAAAGTGGAATTCCTGCTTCAACTAAGGTTAAAATAATTCGCAGATGAATCAGTGATTTAATCACAAAGAAAACAAAGTATAAAGTACCAGAAAAAAATGAAATAAATATTTTACTATCTTACCACAGGAAAGACTTTCACTGGTAGAAGACAAAAACCCAGATGTTATATTAAAAAGATTAGTACATTTAATTAAGTGATAATAAAATTATTTATAAAATGAGAAAAATAATAAAATGAAATGCCAATTACAAACCAGGATAATATTTCGAGCTCAAGTTATAGACAAAAGACATATACAATATTTAAAAATCCAACAAGTAAAAACCCATTAACCTGGTAGCAGTTTCTCTTTTCTAAACTCTATTTTTGCACTTTCAATTTCTGTCACAAGCACAAATTGTACTTTTTCTTGGTGATCCAAAGACATTAAAAATAAGAAATAATTTTTGAAGTTTACAAATTGAAACGTTTTCATCAAAATCTGTAAATTAAATGAAAATTTTTAAAATAAAAAATATTGCAGAGAAAAACATACAGACATTTTTATTATCCTTGTTCCCTAAACAATGTAGTATAACAAGTATTTATATTGCATTTGCATTGCATTAAGTATTTTTTATTAATCTAGAGATGACTTAAAGTATATAGGAGGATGTATACAGGTTTTCTGCAAATACTATGCTATTTTATAGAAGGGACTTGAGCATCCATGGCTTCTGGTAATTTCCATGGTCCTGGAACCAATCCTCCCATAGATAGATGGACAATTATAGGGATAATATTGAAGAATTGAAATAAATTAGTCTGTAAGCAACAGCACAAAAATATAGTATTGAAAAATGAGGTCCTATTTACTATATATTCTTAGGAGGATAAACAAGAGTGTTTTTGTATTCTTGGCCCTGGGGATGTTACTAAAGGATAGAAGCCAGATATTCTGAAGCCACGTCTTGTTTTTAATTTTGATTTCCGGAGCCTGAGGCACGTGAATTAAGCTAGTTAAATCTGGGTAATAATATTTAATGATCAAGCTCACTAGCAGATTGTGAAGATCAGTCACTTGATGTTGGTAAAACACTTTGAAGGTGTAAAGTTCCAGGGTGCAAGTGCAAGCTTGTTCAGACCCATGTGCTGTCCCGGGAACCGAGACTAGAATCACTTTGAGATTTCCAGCCCCTTCTCCGTTAGACAAACGCTCGTAAAGTGCCAGTGCTTCCAAACGTTTCTTAATTCACCTGTCCAGAAAGTCTTCATTTTATTTGCATTTTCTGATTCTTGCCTTTTCTTCAGTGGTGACGTAAGTTCAGTAAGTGAATTTTGAGTGTAATGATTTTCAGGAAATGAGTTCTTTTCAGAGGAGTAAAGCAAAAATATATGATGTATATAACTCAATACAGATATAAACTTTTCAAAAAATAGTGAGCTAGGGAATGATGTTGGCTTTTGCACAATATATACTAAGTCAACCTATGGGAATATGACATCCTCAAAAAGAAATGTATAGTCTAAGAAAGTTTATGAAAATGAGTGTCAGTAGACAATTTTCCATGGTTCTGTCATGTTCTTGCACATCTTGCAAACAATGCACAGACTTTCTTCCTGGATAATCTTTTCAAGGATGTTTGTATAGTTGACAGCCTGAGAGGGTAGAGATAATGCCTTCCTCCAGAGAAAATTGTGGATTTGTTTTCCACACTTCATAAAAAATACAAGCTAAGTTCAGAGCCCCTTTCCTGTAATGCAGTGCCAGACATGAACATACAGATGTGCTAGGCCCTCTGGGAACTGGGGGCTTGACGAGCTGGTGCAAACATGCTGCTGCTCTGGCCACTGCTATTGCTGTGAGTAATAAATTCCGTTTAGACTTTGACCCAAAAGTCTTGTGTCTTCTCAGCATCTGGGCTGGATGCCTTCTTAGCTTGCGAATGGGGTAACTTGTCAAACTCCTCCCAATTCTTGAAAGAGAAATGTTCACTTTAGTACAACTATGTAATCCACTAATGTGAACCATATACAGAATTTAAAATAGCCGTATTAAAAACCAAAAATGACTAAAAAACCAAAAAAGATAAATTATTTTAAAAGTATATGTTCTTTAAAACAGTATATCATCTAAAATATTATCTCAACATGTAATCAATATAAAAATTAATGAGCTATTTTACAGTCTTTGGTACCAAAGTCTTCAAAACTGGGGGCATTTTTTACACATACAGTATATCTCAATTCAGATTAGCCACATTTCAAGCGCTCAAGAGCTGTACGTGGCCAGGGGCTTGCATTTTTGAATAGTGTAGTGTTTGTCTATAAAATACAGTAAAATGAAAATTCTTAAGCCTGAAATAGATTTTCCTTTTAAAAAATTAAATCCAGAATGTCAGTGATACTGCTTTTTGGGCTGGTTGCTCCTGAGATTCTGAGCTGTGTCCTCCATATTCCAGAATTAAATTCTGATAGACTTGCCAGGATATCCTTCATGCATTATTTAATCCTTCCTTGCCTTTTAAAGTACATTCAGAATTGTGGATTCTGCTGCAGCTGCCTGTAATAAGATTGGAATGTAGGATAAGAGTCATTAAAGACAAATTTGATACCAATCCATCAAGCCATGCCTTGTCCTTGTGTTTCCAGAGACTGCAATTTAAATGTGCCTTGAATTTCCTTTCCAATTCTCTCCTTGGAGAAGTTTATCTACCCAGCTAGAAGAGGGGGCAAAGATCGTAACCTCACCTCATATTAGCATTTGAATAGGAGACTGGATACTCACTCAATTTTGATGAAGAAAAAAATGAGTAACTTCAGCCCTGGCAATCTTTGCCTCAGTTTGCTCAAGGTGGCCACATGATCATGTGAGGTACAGCGATGGGGCATGGGCAAGAGAAGAAAGCACATGAGACCTGAGGTGCGATGATATACTAATAAAAACCCCCAATAATAATAATAATAATAATAATAATAATAATAATGATAATAATGTGAAGAAAGAACAGTAACTGGGATTCTGTATGTTCCCTGTCTTCCCTCAACTCTTCTCACACCATCTCCTCCACATTAAATTTCATTACCCCAAACTAATTTGTGAAATATGTGACCTTTAATTTTCAAAGTCAAATGAGTGTAATAAATATCACTTAATAGAAGCTGTTACTAAGAGGTCAGGTTTAAATTTTGAGCATCATACTTAAATTTTCTTATAAGAAGAAACAGCAGTTCATGCTATGACTGTCTTCTTTAATGTGGCAATCAATAGCAGAGTGACAGCCTTCTAGATCTACGGGGCCGCTGACCTGGAGGCAGAAGTTCTTCAGTGGGTTTCTCCTTCCTTTCTCTAGTCATCACAAAATGATCTGGCTTTAAGGCCAGAAGAAGTGGGAAAGAGCCCCTTAAAAGAAGCAGACAAAGATACAATTCATTCTCTCACTTTCTCTTCTTATATACTATACATAGAATTTTAAAAATATGTTCAAATAGATACTTCTTTTTTTTTAATTTTATTTTAATGGTACATTTTCGATGTACATATTGATAACATTCATCACTGGGGATTTGTACCTGTGCATGATATACCTTGTTGCTTCTTTTTTACAAATAGATACTTCTGCTTGATCTGAGTACTGGATTTCATTGGCTTTTATCCCAATTCATGATCCTTGCAAGTGATATTTATTAAAATCGAGGTTTGGAAATGTTGTTTTGACTTGTGTCAATATAGATAAGAAATTTCAGAACTGTATTTAGGTGAGTTCTTCACACAAATGGGCCCCACTCAGCATTCGGGGCATTGAAGAAGAGAGAGAATGTCACCCTTCGTATCCTGGCTTGGGTGTAGTAAGAATCCCTCAGATCCTGGGAGCCTCCTGGAAGATGATGGGGAAGAATGGTGATTATGTAGACACCATGTATTCAGCTGCTTTAATCCTCAGTTTCCTATCTCTGAATCCCTGTCACTTTTATGTGATATATCTTTTAAAAACTCATGCAATTCTTCTTGGGAGACCAAATAGCACAGGGAGGCCTGCATGCTTTCCTTTGCCCCTCAGGGGTACACTGCTCTCTTGACATGCAGGGGTCCATCCTTGGAGCAACATCCATTTCCCAGGCTGCTGGGCAGGATTAATGGCCAGAATGGCCACAGGCTTCAAAGGCCCGGATGAGCTCCTATAGCAGGTCAGACCCTGGAAGTGCCCGTGTTGTGAACAGGCACCTGGACAAACACAAAGGATGCAGCACGGCCTTTTATTCCTGCTACTCATTTCTCCGAGCAAAATTTGCCAGGACTACCTTCTCATGCCTCATACCATAAAGAGGCCTTTGTGTTGCTGGGGGTTGGGGAGCATAGTGGGTGTCAGATGAGAAGCTGCTCAGAGTTCAGCCTTTCATCTTTGGATACACAGACAGCCAGTACATCTGGACCTTGCTGTGTCTGGTAGAAGTTGGCACCACTGTGACCCTATAATCCCCTCCCCTTATTACAGCTAACTCTTGTCACGGACACTCTTAGCCAAGTGCTCTTCTATGGAGCTTTCCCAGAACACGTATGTACATGTAGCTTCTTGGTATTCTGCTCTGTGCCTGATTCTGTAGGAGCACAATAAATACTTGGTAGATGAATAAGTGAGTTACTGATTGAACCCCTAAGTCAACTCTAGAACAAAGCTGTATCTTTAGAAGCTGAATCATTTCTCTTAGTTTGGATCCTCTCCATAAGCAAACTCTGAAACACGGATTTGAGTGAAAATAGTTTTTTTTGGGAAATGATTCAGGCAACACCAATAAGAGAATGAGAGAAAGTGGGACAGGCCAGGGACAGTGGCCAATAGAGAACACCTATTCAACAAATGTCCATTGTGGGCAACTGGGGCATTGCTGGGCAGCTCTGGGAACAGGAAAATATGTGCATTTCCCATCTGAAAAGTGAAAGAGCTAGAGGTACTTATGCACAGTTTGCATTATGCATTGGTGAAGGACTGTTCCTACGGGCATTATTAATCTGGCCTGTTGTGTGCCCAAGCAGAGTGGGCTCAGGGGGCCAAACACCCCTCAGGCAAGGTGTGCATTGGTAGCTGGGAGTCACACTGGTAGATGCACAAATGTTAGAGGTGTTTGTAGTGTTTGCAACACCATTCTACCTATTCCAGTTTCCATTTTCTCAGTTTTCCCTGTACAATTAGCTGGCAAGATGACAGGGGGTCCCTGGTTCCTTCAGCCCTAGGGATAATAATAAATTCCAGAGGCTCTAGCCTAGTAGAACAAGTAATCTCCACTCTGTTGTTATTACATTAGCTGGGGTGGTTATTATGAAACATGCTTTAGCAAACCACATGTTAATCTTGCAGTGCATTCTGCTTGCCTTTGATTCTCTTGGCCTTCATCTCTAAATTTCAGTATCTACATCTTAGTACTCATAAAATGGAGGAAACATTTTAAATGCTTGCATTTAAAATTGAAGGGGTTGGTAATTTTGAAGCACAGTAGTATCATATTTCAGAGGGTTACATGGTACTATTCTTTTACTCCTTACAAAATCCTGCACCTTAGACCAAGGAGGGATCTTAAATATCACCCCATTCAATGAAACCATGTTACATAAGACAAAGGCACAGAGACATGAAATGCTTTGTTCAAGGTCACACAGCTGGCAAGAGTCAAGATGTGATGAAGTCCTCCCAAACTCAGTGCCCAGCTTCTCCCTCACTACTGCCCACATTATCAATTCCCAAGGGCTTGAGAGAATGACCTCAGGAAGGAATCAGGACAAAGCGCAGGGTGGGAGTAAAGGGTATAAGTGGTGAGGAGAGAAGAGGACTGAGAAAACAGAAGTCTGGGGGTGTGTAAGTATAGAAGGCTTAATACATGCCAAATATACTCAGAGCCTTGTCCCCAGTGTCGTAACCAGAAAAAGGACTTGGAATTTTTCTTTCTCTTCACAAAATCTCTGGGAGCAAAGTGTCAATCCATCAAGTTGATAGAACATGGATTTTTTTTAAAAAGTAATTTTTAGCCAGAAGTGAAGGTGCACACCTGTATCCCAGCACTTTTGGAGGGGAGGCTGGCGGATTGCTAGCTTGGGTCCCACCTGGGCAACTTAGTAAGATTCTGTCTCAAAATAAAAGATTGAAAAGGGCTGGGGATATACCTCTGTGTGAAGACTCTGGGTTCAAGGTTCAGTCCCAGAAACAGTACAAAACAGTAATTTCTTTGATTCTTTTCATAATTATCTCATCTTTTCTGTAGCTGCATTCCAACCTAGTCACAGAAGAAAAAAAAAAAAAACACAAAAAACTTCAGCTTGTCTATTTCAAGTGTCTGAGTTGCCTAGGGATTGACTTGTGAGGCCAACAGCTTTCCTCTGTCAACAGCCAGAGACAAGTTACTTACTTTGCCCATGTGCCCAAAGAAACTCCGTTGCTGGTCCCCAGGGCACCAAGGCAACCCCAGACACTGACGTTTAGCACCATTTAGTGTAGACATCATTCTGCTTCTGCTTCCTTGGAAATTCCAGGTTCCTTTTCTGGTTATGACATTGGGGATCTTTTAAAGTTATAATGTACTTTTACAGATAAACAGACTGTTAAATGATTGCCCTCTTTTTCTTTTTCTTTTTCCTTCCTTCTTTTTGCTTCCTTTTGCCCTCCTCCTTCCCTAGTTCTCCTTCCCATTTGAGCATTTTCTCCCTATTTCACAATATCTCTTATACATTTTGGTCCTTATTTACACTTTTGGTTTCTTACACCAGAGAAATAATGTGATATTTACTCACATAAAAAAAGAGAGAGAGAGAGAGAAAAGATGGAAACAAAGCTGTTATAAATAGGAGGGAAAGGGGAAAAAAGTCAAGATTATCATGTACAGGTACAAATTCCCTACGATGAATGTAATCATTATATATATCTAAAAGGTACCAATAAAATTAATTATATGAAAAATGATTGCCATCCTGTAACACCTCTAAGAGGATTAATTTGCCAGGTTGGGCCAGGCAGGGAGCTAGCCTTCTCCAAGAAGGAGAACCCACAGAAGAGCCATGAGGTTGGGGGCAGGGTAAGAGGGAGAACAAGGAGGTGTGGGGAGGTTGTCCAAAATGGGAAGGACTTCCAGGAAAGGTAAATATGGCCTGGGCTGTATGGGACCCTTGTGAGGGCCTGGGCAGCCTGAGAAGGGAGCTAGGACTGGGACTGGAGTCTTAAGGCCAGAACGGAACCCGTTCTTAATGCAGAGGCTGCTGGCTGTGGACAGGACAGAACAAATATTGAGCCTGAAGCTGAGCATCTTTCAGGACCCAGAGTTGGCCTTTCGGTCCTCTCTGTACTTAGAGAATCACGAGGGTCAGAACCCTGTCTCCTGACCCCCGTCTGAAACGCTTCGTCCTAGTCACAGATGGCAGAGCCCATCAGTGTCCCAAGGGCCAAGGGTACATTTCAGGCCCCGTGCGGCCCTCTCTGAGCTGTGATTTCCTTTGATTCTGTTGTTCTTGTTCCATCCGAGTGGGACCTCTGTTCCCATTCTGAAGGCCACTGTTAAGTCCCATTCACTCTCAATGGCTCATTTAGTTCAGTGGGAGTTTGGGTTTTTAGAAGGTTTTCTCTTTTAAATTTTTTTTTCTCTTCCTTTTTTTAAAGGGTCATAAAGAGCTTTAAGATGCCACGCATGAAAAGCTCTGGATAAATGCAGCTTGTACTGGATTGTAAAATACTGTATTGTTCTGACCTTAATTCCTTGTGTGAGACTGGAATTGGCAATTTCCTCCTCAGAGGCAGAGGCTGAATACCAACAGGCTGAGGCTGCAAGCAAGGAGGAACACTCTAGGAGCTCTGAGGCTTGGGAACACTCAGGCAGTATTTATGGGGAAACCAGAGGTTGCAATGAGAAATTCTCCTTTGGGTCCAGATTTATTTTCCTGATGTTTGAATTATGGTAAAAAAAAACATTTTTATAAAGAAACACCTCTCAGCTCTCTGAAGTGGCATTTGAAGGCTGGGTAGCTATGGTCTGAGGTCACACACAGTCATGAATTGCATAAAAGATTTTCCCTCTGCCCTCCAGCTTTGGAAACTGCCCCCATATTGTTAGTGACCATCTTCACTGAAGTGGGGAGTCCCCCTACTCTGGAGACCATTTTGGTCCTGAAATTCTCTTTCTCTTTTCTTGACATTCAGTTCAAGAAATTGTCCAGTTTCATGTCAGCAGGACCAAGTGTCCTTCACATTCGTCGTGCCTGTCCCTGGCTTCTGGTCTTTGCTCTGTGCTTGCTGGACCCCTCCCTTTCCCATCTTTCTGTTTGGGTAGAGCACATCTCCTTGGTTTCAAGCTACTGTCCCTCATGGAATTTGCCTACTACTAGTCCTAGCCGTCTCTCCATTGTTTGTTCTTTATTTTAGTCATAGTCATGAACATACGTTCTAAACCCCTTTTTGGCTTGAATCCAGTACTCAAGTTAGATTAGAAACTCCTGGAAAGCTGTGGCATTTCCCTAGTTTGGATCTGCTTTCATATATATCCAGTATTTATTAATACTACTCTTCTTCATAAATTCCCATTGAAGGAGGAGAGTAGGGCATGGCTAAAGCTGGCTGGAAAAGTAGGTGTGACCTGTAAATTAAAAAAATCCAAAAGAGATTCAACTTCTTGCAAGAATGGCCTAGACTTGATGTCAGCCTGAGGCAAGAGATCTCAATACCACCTCTCAGGACCCGGATGTAAAAGTTCTGGTGGGTTTCCCTGAGATTTAGACAGTATAAAATAAAGGAAGCCATGAGGAACTGGTGCTATCATATCTTTTCATGATAGTCCAAATCATGTCTCTCAGACGTGGGTTTTTTTTTTTCTTGTTTTTACTTCTTCTCTGTTTGGTGCAAGCTCCTTCTGCAGAGCCAGTTTCTACCAATCTCCATTTTGCCTTTTAAATAAACTTTGTCACTGCTTTCAGCTCCTTTTGCTCAATTCTTTGTTGTAAGGCAAGAAGAACCTAGACTCTAACTCCAGAAGAAAGGGCCAGCAATCCAGAACCCAGTAACATTAATTTGGAATATAACCACCTGATAACACCATTGGTTGGTTTTTTTAGTGGTCAGTTATTTGACCTGTTGAGACCCAGGTGTCCGAGGCTGTACTTTGCTGAGAGAGTCCAGCAGAAATGTCCTTGACTCTTGTATCCACAAATGGATTGTGCTATCTTTCCACTTCATCTCAAAAACAAGATACAGTCTTTGCTTCAACTTCCAGGAAAAATAAAAAAAATAAACACCCGCCATCAGCGTTTTGTGAGATTTAGATTTTTACTAAGCACTGAGGGTGGGAGAAAGGCTGTATGGCAGAATGTAACATCTTACCATCTTCTTCTGCAGATGATTCCGGAGTCTTTATACATGAGGCTGTGTGCTAGCGACAGCCTTAAATGACTTTAATACTCAAGTGCTAAAGTGCTTCTCCTGAACAAACCTCAAACTTTCTCCAAGAGTAATTACATAAAATTCTCATTATTCTCTTTATTTTTACAGCATCACTGCCCAGAGGGCTTGTGGTCACCCTTTCCGGATCCAGTTATAAAAGTGTTCATCAGAGAATGTAGCCACTAAGGGAACCTGGGGTTAAAGACATTCTAGGTGTTTTACAAACTCCCAGTAAGCAGACTGTCAGGTTGAGCCTTCTACCCCAGCGTTAGCACCATGGGATACCAAGAGTAAGGTCTGGGCCCCTACTAAACACTGCCAAAACTGCCCCTCACAGTCTGGGCATGAAAATGTAAACAGATCTGCCAGACACAGTCTCCCATCAAGAGCTGTTCACGTGGATCTCTGGCTGGGGCTGCCACTCAATCCAGCTTCTAGCTTCTCCTCCATTTGCTTCCTGTCCATGCCTTCTTTCTACCTCATGAAAATAGTAGGTTTTTAATAATATAATTTCCTAACAGCAGACATTTCATGTTAAGAAAAAAACAGAATTGGTACTTGGGTTGCTGCTATTGAAGTTCTAACACCATTCTCCTCTTTCTCTGGAGGAGCCGTGCTCTGAATCCTGCTCCCAGGCTCCCCTCTCTTGTTTGGCCTTTTGTGCTGCTCCTTTGGTCTTTCTGCTTCTCAGATGTGCACGCGTTTTAAATAACATTCCTTCTTGAATTTGTTCCTTCCTTACCCTAGCTTCTGCGCTTGGGGACTCTCCAGCTCCCTTCCTTTTTCTTGCTAATGTTCCCTTCTCCATCTTTTGTTGACATGCCAATTTATTCAGTTCTAGCCTTCCCCTTTCTCCCTTCACTCTTTTCCATTCCTCACACTCCCCATACTGACAAGCACTCCCTCATTGTGCGTGTATGTGTGTGCGTGTGTGTGTGTGTGTGTGTATGTGAGTGTGTGCTTGGAGTTTAGGAGAAACAATCTGTTTTGGTCCCCACATCCCTGACTAGGCATGTAGAAGTGTATCTATTGTCTGATGGCTGTGATGGTGAGAGCTGCTACAGCCATTTTAAAAACATGATTGTATTAATCTGCTATTCATTACTCTAATTAAATACCCGAGGCAGGCTTTATAAAAAAGATATTTATTTTGTCTCACATTTCTGTTCAAGGACTAAGAAACAGCATCTGGTAATGGTCTTCTTGCTGTAAGAGTCCAGAAATGGCACAGGGACATCACAATGGCAATAGCCAGGGAATGTGTGTGTGTGTGTGTGTGTGTGTGTGTGTGTGTGTGTATGTGTTCCGGTCTCTCTACCTCTTTCTTATAAAGCCTTTAGTATTCAATACAAGTGTGGCACCCTAATGACCATATCTAATCTTAATCACTTTCCAAAGGCCCCAACTTTCCATATCATAGGTAATAGTTGGATTGAATTTCCAGATATAGATTCCCAGGTCACATCTCCATTAACCACTCAGACACACCCATAAGTGTGCTTTACTAATTTTCTGCATGACTCTTAAACCAATCAAATTAAGAGTCTACCTTCACCAGCCCAAAGGAATATAGTCACTCTTTGCTATCCATAAGGGATTGGTTCCAGGATCTATGCCCTCTTACCAAAATCTATATATGCTCAAGTCTCACATATAAAATGGCATAGTATTACATATAACCTATGTACATCTTCCTGCACAATTTCTAGACTACTTATAATATCTAATACATTATAACATAAATACCATATAATAATTATTATACTGTATTGTTTAGTGAATGACAACAAGGAAAAACCTGTACACATTTCAGTACAGATGTAACCATCATCAGCCTAATTACATAATACAAAAATGAGTTGTGAGGTGAGTGACACTCAAAACAGTGCCTCAGTGACATGGAGGGTCTGTGACGTGTTGGGAGACTACAGCAGGGTGCCTCCATATAGTGCTCCATCATATGGATTCAAAATAGTGCTCAGGCACAGCAAATTTGAGTTCTGTATTTTGGAACTTTCTAGAACTTTTTCCAAATATTTTTGATCCATCGTATGTTGAATCCATGTACAGAAACTGTGGATAAGGAGGGCTGACTATAGAGGTAATATTTTTATAATTTTTCTGTAGAAAAATTCTTAAATAAGAAACACAAGAGCAAAAACCATAAAGGAAAAAGTTAGCAAGTTTGATTGCATTAAAAATTTAAAATTCTCTTTATAAGAGAAGTATTATTTTAACAAGTATTTACTGAGCATCTATTACAATGCCAAGGATCGTTTTAGATTCTGGGATATAGCAGATAATATCTCTGCTCTCTTAAAGTTAATATCTAGAGAGAAGAGGTAGAAAATAAACAAACAATTGCATAAATACATAATTGGTACGGTATGAGTATAGAGATGAGGGGAAATTTCCCCTCTTTCCTCTAAAAGCTCCCTGGAATAAATGGATAAAGATTAATTGGAGAAAAGACATATTATGTAGATGGAGGTAATCTCATAGTGTAATTATCCACTAGTCCAACATAATTCAGGAACTTATATACACCTTTTCCTGTAAAGGAGGGGGAGAATGGGAAATGTGGACAATGAGGAATAGTATAAGGTCTTTAGGGAAATTTGATGTGGCAGAGAACAGACAATGGCCTGGGACAAAGTCTGTCTGGTTGCCAAATAGACAATGGTTTGTAAGTGACTTTATTTGGGATTTTATTCCAAGTGAGGTGAAAAAACCCTGAGATCTTACCTTATGTTTTATACCTTATGTAAAAATCAACTCAAAATGGATCATACACCTACAAGTAAAAAGAAAACATAACACTTATATAAGAGATGATAGGAAAAAAAATTTGTACCTTTGGTTTAGGAATGACTTCACAGTTATGATAGGCAGCAATAGTCATAAAAATATTAAAGTACTGCATTTTATCAAAATTAAGAACTTCCACTCTGAAATAAACTAATAAGACAAGCCAGACAAACTACAGTTTGGGAGAAAATATTTGCAAATCATGTATCTGATAAATGACTTGCATCCAGAACACATTAAAAAAAAAAAAAACTTTCAAAACTGAATTATAAGAAAGCAAATAACCCAATTAGAAATAAATAAATTTTAAATAAGCACATGAAAAGATGGTCTTCATTAATAATTACCAGAAAATGTAAATCAAAATCACACTCAGATAACACTACATAGCTATTAGAATATCTAAAACCTAAAATATTGACTGTAAACAAGATGTGGTGAATATTTAGAGCAACTGGAACTCTCATACACTGCTGGTAGGAATCTAAAATGCTATGATCACTTTTGGAAAGTAAATAATTAAACACATGTACCATATGATTCAGCTATTTTACTCCTAAATATTTGCCCAAGGACAATAAAAACATACATCCATACGTGGACTTCTACCTGAATGCACATAGCATTTTTATTTATAACAGCCCCAAGCAGGAAATAACCCTGTCCTTGTCCCCATTTCTGATGCAGAGTTCCTGAAATCCTTGGAATTCCTGAGTGGTACATGTGTTTTTTGTTATTTATAACAAGTCATTGTAGACCTGACCTGGAGTTTAAGGTAATGAAGTGACTCTGCTGGAGCCTCTAGATTTCTGAAAGATGGGGCTGGTTGCTAGAAAAACCAGGATTAGAGGACTGAAGGATTAGAACTTTTAATTTATCATCCCCACCTCTGGAGAGAGAAAAGGAACAATCACCAATGGTCACTGATTTAATCAAGTATGCTCTAAAGATTAGTCTTGTCAATTTGATTGGCTTGAGGGACCTTTAGGAGACAGTAAAGCACACTTCTAAGCAAGTCTGGATGGGTCACGAACAGTCATGGGGGCATGACCTTGTGGCTACATCTGTCGCCTGCTGCCCTCTTCTTTGGCTCTTCCCTGCATTCTTCCTAGCTGCCATGGAAGGACTTGTTTGGAGCTGGTACCTGAAAGAGGGGCAGTTTTGTGGGTCTGAGTCCTTAACCTTCAGGGTCTGTGCTAATTCTAGGTATTGAGGGTCAGAATCAAATTGAATTATTGGGCACCAAGAGGCATCAGAGAATTGGATAATTGTTGGAGTGGGAAAAAGATACCACAAAGCCAAAGTATATATGAGTAGAAAAAGGGGATGCTCTTTTTTCCTGCCCATCATAAAGGGTCACGGCTGATAGTCCTAGAATAAAAGACAGGTTAAGAAGAGAAGAACGGAACAAATTTATTCATCATAGTTTTACATGATGCAGGGGCCTTCAGAATGGAGACTCATGGACCCAAAGTGATTCAGTCTTTTTTTAAACAGGAAAAAGAACACACGAAATTTATTGCATGACTAAAATGCGGGACATGACTAAGATACGGGACTATTAACTCCAAACTATTCATTTTTGTGCTTGAGCTAGATGAAGCATGGATAGCCATGTAGAAATAGAACTGAACAAAAGGTCTGCTCTAATAGTGATAAACTGGTGGGGGAAACCTCCAAGGGCTGGCTGCTCAGTTTCTTCTCAGTGGCTCAGTTGTAGCATTTCTCTCTCTGGGGTATGAGGCAGTACCTCTCTGGAATGAGGATCTTCATTTCTTTATTGCCAACTCTTACACAGAAAGAGAGAGGAAAGTTAGAGCAATCATTTTGAATTTTATGTTTGTCTTTGGGAAAAAGAGGTTCTGTTTTTTACAACCTGCCTTATGGAAGAGGAATCTCGTTTCTATGGTTTACCTCAGGGGAGTGTGAGGGCCGAGAGGTGGGAGGGCAGCAGGTTGGAAATCTTTCCTTCTGAGCTTGCCTTTCAGCTCTTCACTTATGGGTACCATTTTGACCACCCCCCAACACCAAACCTATCAGCACATGAGCAGATAAGTAAATTGTGCACAGTAACTCAACAGAATACGACTTAGCAATAAAAATGAACTATTCATATAGGTCATATGTAGTTGAATCTCAAAATAATTACACTGAATGAAAGAAGCCAAAGAGCTGTACTATGTAAACCTATTTATATAAAATTATGAAGTATGCAATTTAATCTATAGTGGCAGAAGACAAACCTGTGTTTGGGGATGGAGACCAGGAGAAGAGATTGCAAAGATGTTTGAGGCATTTCACTGGGGTGGAGGGAGTGATAGATTTCCTCATTATCTTGATTGCAGTAATATGATAGTTTCATAGTTATGCACTTTTATCAAACATATCAAATTACGTATTTAAATATTGTAGTTCACTGTGTGTTAATCACACTTTAATAAATCTATTAAAAAGTTTAGGTAACTGGAATAAATTATATTCAAATGATTAACTCTAAGTGGTGTACTTTGGAGAGATTTTTTTCATTTATACTTTTCTTCATTTTTAAAATTTCCTCCAGTGAGCTTGTATGGTAGAAAGTGAACCCGTATAGTTAAAAAAAATAGCTAGTGATATGAAAATATTATACATGGCTGGGACAACATGATTGATTTTACAGGAATATTGTGAGTTAAGTAGTCCTTTGTGGGCTCATCTGGGAACCCAATCACCATTTATAACTAGGTTGCTGTGAAAAAATGTGCTTTCCATTCCAAAGACTGATCTTAAATTGAACTTTCAGAACAGTTTTATTTTCTTTTCAATTCTCTTAGCAGCAGGATTTTTTGTTTCAGGTTTTGTTCACACAAGTTTCTCTTATTTCCTTGTGGGCACTTATTTTTTCACAGTAGAGTAAAATAGTTCCTTAAAAATTGAAACAATATTTGGTGTGGGAAATACAGAAGGTGAAGATTGAGGTCAGAGAAGTTGCTTGGCTTGCCAGGAAAAGCTTTCAATGTGTTTATGGTCAGAAACAAGACTATAAACACTGTACCTTGTTACTACAAATGCTTATTTCCTCATTTAGGTGGCCCTGGTGGCAGAGCAGCTTGGTGAACAAACTGTTTTCTCTCTCCACACACAGCCTTCCTCAACTCTCAACCCCCTATTAGTTAAACTTAATGCAAGGCTCCTGCCATAAAAGGGTTTCTGTCCCACAGCCTTACCAAGCCCGCCTGATAGGCTCCCATCAGACTGGAACAAACACTTGCCTTCCAGCTACATTCTCACCATGGAAACAATGTAATGATATACAAAACAAAAAACAACCTGAACATTTCTAAGTTGGTGTGTGCTGTGGTTTGAGTGTGTTCCCCCAAAGAAACGTTCATGTCTTAGAACCTTAATTCCTCACTGAGGCAGTATTGGGGATGAGGCCTAGTGGGAGGTGTTTGCGTCATGGTGCAGAGCCCTCTAGAATGGACTGCTTTTTTCTGTTGAGCGAGTTCTCATTCTTGTGGGACTGGATGAGCAGATTGTTCTAAGGCAAATCTATCTCATCTTGTTCCCCTTTTACAAGTGCCCACTTGCCCTTTCACTTTCCATTGTGCGCTGAAGCAATAGGAGGCCCTCACCAGCTTCAGCTACCTAATCTCAGACTTCTTAGCCTCCAGAATTGTTTCATAATATCAGAGGAAGTGGACTGCATGGCAAGATAATCACTTTTCTTTATATGATTTTCCCAGTCACAGGCATTCTGTTATAGAAACAGAAAATGGACCAAGATAGTACCAAGTGGGACTTGTACCAATTCTCTACCACGAGGGACAACAATAAAATTCAACCAAATTTAGAGTTGCTAGATCCTAAACAGAAATTCTTCAGCCACTCTGGTAGAGGAAAACTTAGAAAACACAAAAAAACTTTGCACAGATGTCACAATGTCTTTTCAGAATAAGGAAGATATAACTCTATTTCCACTATTTGCTGTTTTGGAAACCTCGCATATTCTCAGAGACACAACCTGATCACATCTTGACCTATTGAAAATAGCTTAACTCGGTTGATAAACTTCTTTTCCTGACTACTCAAAATAGTCTTACCATTATTTCTTCCTGTAGCACAGCACTAACATTCATCACATTATGCTGAAATTTCTTACTTACTTCAAAAGGAAAACCTCTTCTATAAATCGAGCAGAGATCTCAAAAATGTCTATGTGATGTATGCATACTCTTTTATTGGCAAATTCCAAATGTTAAATGAAGCTTGAATAAATGTGTCATTTGAGAGTAATTGATGGAATAATGAGAGACTCATACAAGAGGTTTATCATTGTTTAGGACGATCATTGCTGCTGTTACTTTACAACTTTTTGAGAGAGCTGAAGGGAAGTACAGGACATAGTCTCATTAAGCTGTGCACTTTCTGCATTCTGTTCCTTTTTTGTCTAAATTACTGTGATAGTTAATTTCCCAAGAAGTCTATGATTGGAAAACAGTTTCTAAGTCATTATATTCATTGAAGAAGAATAAGGTTTGTGTCACTGAAGTTTTTAGTTGCAAGCAATAGAGACCAACTCTAGATAATTTAAACATATAGTATGTTATTGGAGGATACTAGAATTTTGGTTCAGGCTAGAGAACCAGCCATGCACAATGCCCAACATGCCACAGGGAACCTGTCCTGTGAAGAGACCACTGTCCCTGGCACCGGGCCCACTTATCACAGACTGTACAGCTAGCACCTCTGGTCAGACTGGACGCTGCTACAGAAACAGTTGCCCCTGGTGCCTCCAGGGAGATGGAGTGAGGCTGTGGCTACCGTGGTCACCTTCATCAGAACAGGGTGTAAGTGGTTCCTCTCCTTTGTGTCACCAGTTTCCAGTTCTAAATCTAGGGCAGACAGGAATCTGAGGTCTGGGCCCTAGCTGCAAAGGTGCTGGAAAAGTGAGCACGTGGCATGTGTACTCCAGGAAGTGGGGTGGAAAGTCCCTGTCTCATGATGTCAGAGAAAGTGAGTTGGCTTCCAAGGCCATGGGTGCTTTCACAAGGCTGTTTTGTTATTACTTTCACAAGGAATAGGAGGCTGAGTAATAGCATTAATATACAGGTGCTGAGGCCTATCAAGCACTATCTCTGACAATGACACGAGAGCAAATCAGTGAGACCTGGGATGTATATAACGGCCAGCATTAGACCACTGTGTATAGAAATCAGCAGGAAGACATCATTAAACTTGTGAATGTGCTGAGGTTTTATGCAAACTCACTTGTGTTTCAAGGTATCTATTGTAGGATTTAAGAACCTAGATCTAGATTCTAGTCTGAACTCCTCACCACATAGACTTGACTATAAACTGAAGCTCAGAGAGCAGCTTACTGCAAGATGCGTGGGGTGGGGGGAGGGACTAGAACACATAGCTGAAAATGTGATCTGAAGAACATCTTTCAAGTACAAGGGACAGTTAAAAAATCATACATGTATCTACCTTATAACAGTCATGTCAGTTTTCACCAAAGTTATAACATGTTTGGTTTAAACACAGAAGGTATTCTCAGTCCTAAATTCTACTTTTGTTCTTTATTGGGTTGTCTTGTACTGATATGATTGCATTTTCCTTCCTTACATCCCCCACTAGTCACTTAGACACATCACTTATAAAAAAGAAGAAGGTGAATCAAGCCAGAAATCAGAAGTCCCCAGATCAAATAACAACAGCAACTCTGGCCACACACAGGTTTCAATGGGCTCTTTCTAGTTCAGGCTGTCTGCATAGCTATGTAGGCCTTATTGAGAGGGCTTTTCTTCCCATACTTAGCCACATCCACTACCTCTTATAGTGAATAGACTACCAACCACACTGCTAATTTCATTGTCCAGCCACTTGTCTAGCAGTCCAGGCATTGCTAACTCAAATGTCTAGAGGGTCAAACAAGAAACATAAGTGAAGCCATCCAAGGCAAGACAATAGGAAGTGGTGGGATGTATTACTCTCTTTTATGTTGCTGGGACAAAGTACCTGACATATAGAATTTAAGGAAGAGAGGTTTATTTTGGCTCATGGTTTCAGAAGATTCAGTCCATAGTTGGCTAACTCCAAGGCAACAATGGAATGGTGGAAGGGCATAGTGGAGGAAAGCTATTCAATCTATGGCATCCAGAAAGTAGAAAAAGACAGACAGCAAGAGAGCCAGAGAATCCAGCAGCTGCTGAGTCTAAAAGCTGCAAGCCAGAGAAAAAGAGAGATTAAGGATGCAGTTCCAGTAGAAGGCTGAGGGCCTGGATGCTCCTGAAGAATTGCTGGTAAAATTCGCATTGACAGACTGAAGAAACTGGAGTCTAATGTCTATAGTGAGTGGCAATAGGAAAAGATGCACCTACTGAAGTAGAACTGGGTTTTTCAAACACAGCTGACTTCTTCCTTCTTCTTTCATTCCATCTTGGCTGCAAGCCTATAGGATGGTGCTACCCACAATCAGACTGGATCTTCTCCTGTCACTTTACTACCTACATGCCAGTTATCTCTGGAAACATCCCACAGACACACACAGAAGTGCGCATCACTAATCTGCTAGGTTTTTCTTGTCTAATCAAATTGACAAATGCTTATATGGGAACTGTTTTAACTGAAGACAACATCTGGAAAAAATAAAGTTAGATTCCTACCTCACTTGTCATACCAAAAAAACTAGAAAAGGCAGGTATATTTATCAAAGCAAAAACTGAATAATTAAATCTAAGACCTCAGAAACAAGGACATCCACAAGTAGGTGAAGCCATGTTACATTTCCTTCCTGAGTTGTGTGTGAAAGGATTGCGTGACATACTCCAAAGGCTACAGCAGAATCACAGAAACTGTTGGAATAGATTAAACAAATATATTCCTCTTGGAATAGATTAAACAAATTTCAAAGCAATGAGGGTCTGGCTCGACTGATTTGTGGAGTGGGTAGGAAAATCATTACAGCATGCAGTCGTGATTTTTATTGAGTTTTTTTTAAATCAATACAGAATAATGGTACATCTTGTGATTTCTGGTGTCTTAGAAATCCTGTATGTGTATTTGCTTGTGTGTGCATTGCACATGTAATATGCAATGGAAAAACACAAAAACTGGTAATAATGGTCACCTCTGGGGGAGGGAGTGGCTTTGGCTGGCTGGGAAGCAATGTGTTTATACCCTTGTGTAGCTTTTGAATTTCGTACCTGACATGAATATGACCTATTCAAAAACTTAGTAACAAAGTAGCTAAGAAAATAAAATGGTAGCTCTTTATGTGCTAATATGAAACCGAGCTATAACATAAAATAAAAACATAATAATAACACATAAAGTAGGCATCACTTTCAAGCTCTAATACAGTGAACTGTGTAGGAATGTAGAGCTAGAGTGGCCAGATCTTCTAATGTTCAAGTAAACCTTGTAATCTGGATTTTGTATAAAATATCCTAATTTTAGATGTTGACACGGGTGGTAAATTCTTTCAAATGTAATTAGAACAACAAAACCTATCTGGCTGGGCCGAGATCCATGGACTATCTTCTGGGATATGGATGTTCCTGACAGGCCGTGCTGCAAGCTGCCACGCAGGTAGTTCAGGGTGCCCGCACAGGGTGAGTCAGGGCTGAAGTCCAGCCTCACGCTCTCCTCGCTGAGCCACAGGCCCCTCGGGAGAACTGTGCGCTTCTGGAGGAACACGCACAAAGATGCCATCTGCTTACCAAGCATTGAGCCGGATTCACCAAGTTTCCCCTTAAGGCTGCCTTCTTCTAATTCAACCAACACTCAAGTACAATGGTCAGCGATGCCCCTGGCAAATATAGAAGAGAAGTTCAGTTACCCTAATTTCTAAAAATGAAAGTTAAAAATTTAATCCCAGGTCTGTTTTTTTTTTTTTTTTTCTTTTCCTGCCTTAAAGTAGGTGACTCCTCACCCTCTGAGCTTATGCACTGTTAGAGGTGAAGGGTTTGGTAGCTCAGAGGGCCAGCTGGGGTGCAACACACAGAGGCCTCTGAAACCCTAGAAACAGCCTGGCTCATTGGGGCTAATCAAAACGGACATGCACATTATCAAGGAGACGGTTCTTTCTTGCCTCATTTGGTAAAAATCATCTCCTAAAGCTTTTTTGTTTATTCCTTGTTGTCAATGCATGCACAGCTCTTGGTTGTCACCTGATTACCTTTCCATGAGCCAGTTTATTACATGGAATATGGAGGATAACAATTTAAACCAGTAGACATGTTTGTTGTTTTGAGAATTACCTGAGATAATGCACCCAAGTTGTGTAGCCCAGTGTCCAGCACAGAATAAATGAGCACTTTTTTAAAAACATAAATTAAGATGAGAAATTCATATGTAAATTTGTCACCATTTTATCTTATCAGATAAGAAATAAAACATCTTTTCTGTAGGGTACCAAAGCCGTAGGGATCCACCCTAGATTCCCCCAAACACTGGCGTTATAACTTCACTTTATTTGGAAGCCTCAGTCTTAGATGCGCCTTGTTAGAACTGGAAAACAGGAGAAAGGGGCAAGGGAGAATGAGAGCAGAAAAGTCGCTCCTGCCCATTGGCCTTTTCCTCTTTATTTGAAAGTGTTAATTTAACCAAAGTAGCTCTCAAAGTGCTAAAAAATTGCCAATTGTGGAAGTTGGGACCTTGACTCTGATTTGGAACAAAGCAAACCACACATTTTCTGCACACTGTCCCCATAATTCAGGGTAAAACCAATCTGCAGTATAGGATAACGGTTTTGCGTCAAGGCCTGTTTTTTAATATGAAAATAGTGATGATTAAAGTAATAATGATGATGATAGTATCTACTGTATAGGATTGTTTTAAGGCTCAAATGAGACAATGTGAAGAATTTAGTACAATACCTCACACACAGGTGTTCAGTTATACAAGCTATTAGGCATTGCAAAGTAAGATGACAAAATAGCATTCATCCATGATACATTTACCTGTCAAGTTCTTTCTCTCCTCTCCTCTCTCACCCTCTCTCTCTCTCCCTGCCAGGGATTGTGCTAGAAAGACAGGGGAGACCTGGTCCTTGAGTAGTTTATGGCTTACTCGAACAACAATTTAGGGTAAAATGAGAGACAAAAGACACAGTTTGGTACTGTGAACAGCCATTAAGAGGCTACAGGAGTGTATCTGTCTTGTGAGAATTTTGTTTTGCAGTATGCACAGATCTTACTGCTACTTGTACTATGGTTTGAATTGTCTTCCTTGTGGAGCCAAGTGGAATCAGTAATCATGTAATTTTGACAAAGTCATGATTCACAGAAGGAAGGGAATTTTGAGTTTACCCACTTCATTCTTTACCCTACCTAGTCCTAGGAAGATCAAGATTGGATCCAAAATGTCTATCTCTTTCCTTTTCTTACCAGGGTAAAGATTCAGTAGTCTCTCTGGAGAGCCACTTATTTAGGAGTACTCTAATCAAGGATACTACTTTTCTCATATAACTTTATTTTCCTGAGGTAAGTCAAGAAACTTTTGTCTTAATGAGGAGAATTAAGCTGGAAAGAATTTCTAGGTCATGGGTAGCACGCTGCCCTTCTGACTCCTGGTGATATCCATCTTGGAGAGCAGGCCCTAGCCACATCCAGGATTCTCAAAGACAGAAGCACTAGAATGTCATTCTGCTGCATTCTTCAGGAAGAATATTCAATGAAAGGTCTTCCTGAGAATTTATGGTTAATGTTTAGTTGCACTGGAAACACTATTGTCATTTGAGAATTTCAGTAATTTTCAGTTATTAGGTTGAAGTCTGTAGTGTCTTATCTGCTTTATTCACTGGTTTCTAAAACACAATGAGCATTTGCTGAAGAGCTTAGAGGCCCTGAGGTTAAAGCATTCTAACTGACCTGTCTCCTCCCCAGCCAAGAAATTCATTTTGCTTCAGCAAACGTGAATTGGGCACCTTTCATGTCCAGTACTGAGCCTGGACATGAATATTTGGAAGATTATAGAGTTCTGTACATTTTTAGATACTCTACCACAACTTACCTTTAAAATCCACAAGTATATTCATTTGCTAGACAGATATTATTCAGTTTAGCTTTAAACTAGCTTGGAGGTGGAAATCTTAAAAAATTTAGGTACAAAGTACTCAATGAGGGATACCTTTATTAGAATCTCTAATATATGACTATTACACATAAATATACAAATCTTGAGAGACGTTATGGTTTATATCTAGAGCCTCATGCACTCATAAATGGGAATTTTTTCAGTTTTTCTTACTATATATTTTCAGTACATAATGATCACATACCTTGTAGAGAGTTGGTATGCGCACATACACAACAAGGTGATTGGTTTATGGGGGAAGTACGTATAGCTGACTTGCTGTTAGGAGGTGGGACTTGGTAGAAAGAGGAGGCTCATTGGGAGCATGGCCTGGAAGGGTACGTTTCCCTCCCCAGCTCCTCCTTTCCCTATTTGCTTCCTGTCTGCCATGATGTGAGCAGCAAACCCTTCTACCTGGCATACCACTACTGAAACTTCTGAAAAGTGAGTGGAAATAAACCTCCCCTTTAAATTGTGGGTGTCAAGTATTTTGTCACAGCAATGAGAAAAGCAACTAAGACAGGAGGGATAAATTATTCATTCCCATGGACATTGTTCCACCTACCACCCAATATATTTGTAAGAAAAAAAAAACACATTGTAAATAAGGAAATTAATACATAGTATGACTTCAACTAAGTATTACGTTTTTCATGGAGGTTGGGAAGTTCTTTCCTAATCTTATCTCAATTCAACCTCTGTCTCTTCTCCTCTCACCAGTTCTTGCTTCATCTTCTGAACCAATGTGAGACAAGTGCGCTTCATTCTCCATAGGGCAGCCCTGGAAGTACTGGAGACAGCACCTCAGTCTCACATGTTCAGTCTCCTCTCATACCCCTCAGGTTCACTGCCTCAGGAAAGCCTGCCCCGAGGAGCCCCACTAAAGCAGATCCTCTTTTTCAGTTATGTGCCAATCATTCTGTTTGTTTCCTTCAATCCCTTTCCATAGTCTGGACTTTTCTTGCTCTATTATCTGCTCATGTTTTTATTGCTGACCAGAATACAAGCAATTTGAAGGCGAAGTTCTTGTCTGTCTTATTTGCCGCTAAATGTCTTATGTCTAGAACACATTTGTCCTAGGTACTTTCTCATTGCTGGGACAAAATACCCAATAGTCTCGACTTAAAGCAGGAAAGGTTTATTTTGGCTCATGTTTCAGGAGTTTCGGTCCATAGTTGGCAGGCTCAAACACACAAATGGCCTGGTGGAAGGGCCTGCAATGTGGGAAAGCTGCTCACATAATGGCACTCAAAAAAGCAAAGAGACAAAGGAGGGACTAGAGGGGGAAGTGTTCCCTTCCAGATCACGTCCCAAGTGACTTGCCTCCCACCGGCTCCCATTTCCTAACAGCAAATTCAGTGATTGAACCTATTAGGGGATGAACCCACTCAGGAGTACAGAACACCCACTTCCAAAAGCCTCATCTCTGAGTGCATGAAAGTTTGAAGGGACATCCCAGATCTAACCAATAACATACCACCCCTGGTCCCCAAAAGACTCATATCATCTCTTCATGCAAAATAAATGTAGTCCATCTCTAAGAGTTGCCAAAGTCTTACCAGTTCCAGCGTTGCTGAAAAGTCCAAGTCCAGAATCTCCTCTGAGACTCAAGGCAAACTCTCAGCTGTAAGCCTCTGTAAAAATCAAAAAGAAACTTGAACACTGCAAATACCCATTTGCATGGGGTAAACAGTATCATTTCAAAAGGGAGGAATAGGGAGATATAAAGAAATGGGGCCAAAGCAAGACCAAACCCCAGAAGAGCTAACATTAAATTGGGGGCAAGTTGGGGTGAGATATGAGCTCCAAACATCTTAAGGGGCCTTGTCTCTATGGCATTTCTATTTGCAGCACTCATGACCTCTCTATTAGGGTGGATTTGCTCACTGCCCATGACTTTCATCACATGTTTCAGGTTTCTGGTTTCTCCAACTTCCTGGGGTCGCCACTGCACTTTCAGCTTCATTCTCACAGCTTCACACACTGCCCTCCCTGGGATCCACTGTCCGGCCACCCAGGCCTTCCCCTGAAATCTTGGTGGATCCTCCCCTGACCACAACTCTTGCATTCTACGTGCCTGTAGAATTACACCACATGGTTGACACCAAGTTCTGCCACTAGTTTGAGCAGTGACTGGCTACCTTAAGTCATGACTAAAGAGGCCTCTGAGTACCTGGGTAGCTGAGCAAAGTGAACCAAGTCCCACAGAACCAATTCCCTAGTCATCTCTGGAACTCTTCCAAATCAAAGTCTTTCACTTTTATGCCTTAAATTGGTGGGGTCTTATTGATTCCTAAGAGGCCCTTGAGGCATCTTTACTATTGTCTTGATGCAAAGTACTTGGTTTCTTTTTATTTTTTTATTTTACTTTATTTTATTTTTTGTGGTGCCGGGGATCGAACTCAGGCCCTTGTGCTTGCAAGGCAAGCACTCTAATCACTGAGCTAAATCCCCAGCCCTTTTTTAATTCTAATATATTTAGCAGCCAAGCTCTCTTCTTCTTCAACTTTGTAGATACTTCCTTTCCTGGGAAGCTGAAAACTTTTCAAATAGGTTTCTTATTGCTCTTGATTTTCAGTAGAAAACTGACTAAAAGCCACCAGCAGTACCCATGGCACAGCCTGAATGGTGGGATACCTTCAAATTTCCTCTACCAGATTAATAAGTTTGTTGTCCTTAACCTCAGTTTCCTCCTTACCAAAGTCTCAGGACATGAGCAGAATGTAGATAAAATTTCTGCCACAGCATAACACACACACCCTCTGCTCTGTCAATGGGGTACTTGTTCATAACTGAAACATCCTGAACCTGGTCTTTATGGTCTACATTTCTACGAGCATTCTGGTCTTCTGAGCCCTGACCAGAATCTCCCAACAAACTCAGCTTAGAACATTCTAGGGCTTCTCTATGCAGCATCTCCAAACCTTCTCATACTCCTCCCACAAGCCAATTCCAAAGGCTCCCGAACCACACGGTCAGGGATATTCACAGTAGCCACTCCACTCTAGTATCAAAATCAAATGCAGAAGTGGCATGGTGAAAAGGCCTGTAATGTAGGAAAGCTGTTCACATCACAGCAGCCAAGAAGCAGAGAGACAAGGGAGGATGCTAGGAGGGAGATATATATTTCCAGGTCACACCACCAATGACTTGCCTACCACCAGACCCCGCCTTCTGACTGCACATTCAGCTACTAAACCCATTAGTGGATGAACCCAATGAATATATTTCCCACTCTGTCCAATGAACTTTTGAAAGCTCCATCTCTGAATGGATGAGAGTTTCAGGGTAACTGTAAGAATATTCTACAAATACTGGTGGATTATTAATCAAATGAATAACTGAACAAACCTGAAATCAATGTCTTTCAACCATTCTTTACAAGATTCGATTCTGGTTTGTTTCTTTGGCTCACGTAATCAAGTAGCTCTATTGT
>PVJO010018426.1:0-36682 GCA_004026905.1 Hystrix cristata | reverse complement strand
GAATGTGTATTCTGCTGTTGTAGGGTGGAACACTCTGTAGACATCTGCTAAGTCCATTTGTTCACAGAGTTGATTCAGTTCTGATATTTCTTTGTTAATTTTCTGTCTAGTTGATCTGTCTCTTTGTGAGAGTGGGGTGTTGAAGTCTCCCATTATAATTGTGTTAGTGTTTATTTGATCTTTCATGTCCCTTAATATTGGTTTTATGTATTTAGGTGCACCAATATTTGGTGCATAAATATTAATGATTGTTATTTTTTCCTCTTGAAGTTTTCCCTTGAGAAGTATGTAAAGGCCATCTTTATCCCTCTTGATTAGTCTTGGCTTGAAGTTTACTTTGTCTGCGATTAGGATAGCTACCCCTGCTTTTTTTGGGTTCCTGTTGCATGAAATACTGCTTTCCATCCTTTGATTTTCAATCTATGTATTTCCTTTTGGGTTAGATGTGTCTCTTGTATACAGCATATTGCTGGATCTTCTTTCTTGATCCATTCTGCTAGCCTGTTTCTTTGGATAGGTGAGTTGAGCCCGTTTACACTGATGGTTACAGCTGTTATGAGTTGATTATTTTTTGCCACGTATCTTTTCTGTTGTTGGTTCTGTGTTTCACCTCAGTTCAATTGCTTGTCTTTCCTGGTGGGATTTTATTAGTGTCCTTGTAATTGTAGTTAACTCTTTCCTTCTCCAGGATCTCCTTCAAGATATTTTGTAGAGGTGGTTTGGAGGTTATAAATTTCTTCAGTTGTTCTTTGTCATGGAAGTATCTTATTTCATTGTTGAATTTGAAAGATAGTTTGGCCGGGTACATCAATCTGGGTTGGAGATTGTTTTCTTTTAAGGCTTGAAATACTTTGCTCCAGGCTCTCCTTGATTTTAAGGTTTGTGTAGAGAAATCTGCTGTGATTCTGATGGGTTTACCTTTATAGGTGATTTGTCTTTTTTCTTTAATAATTTTCAGTATTCTGTTCTTTTGCTGAATTTCTAGAATCTTGATTATTATATGTCTTGGTGTAGATTTATTTTGGTTAAGAGTAATTGGGGTTCTATATGCCTCACTTATCTGTATATCAAGTTCTTTTCTCATGCTTGGGAAGTTTTCCATCATTACTTCTGTAAATAATCGTTTTAGATCCTTTGCATTGTCTCCTGCTTTTTCATTCACTCCTGTCACTCTTGTATTGTTCCTCTTTGCATCTTCTTGCAGATTTTGTAGTGATTTTTCATATTCTCTAGCTGTTTTTAAGAGGTCTTTCTTTTCATTCTCACTAATTGCTGACCTGTCTTCTAGTTCTGAGATTCTATCTTCGTTCTCATTCATTTGGCTCCATATACTTTCCAGCGAGTTTTTTATTTCTTGGATATCTGTTTGGATCTGTTTCATGGGCTCCATTTCTTTGCTAAGTTGTATATTCAAATTTTTTATTGTTTTTCTTCGTTCCTCTGTTTTTTTATCTGTATCTACCCTGAACTCACTAAGCAAATCTTTCATTATGTTGGTCATCTCTTTCCTGACCTGGTCTATTACCTCTAGCCTGATGTTCTCTATTGCCGCTGCTATCTGTTTTTCAACTTCTGTTGCTGTCATCTCTGAGAGTTTGATTGGGTGTCTTCTGACATCCTCGATGTCATTGTCCTCTGTATTTATTCTGGGTGAGCTGGGGGTCTGGGGTTGGGTTTTGCTTCTATGTCTGGTCTTTTTCTTTGTGTACATATGTACTTTACCCCTCTTAGCTTGTTCTCCGAGTTGGTTTGATATTTTCTTTGTATGAGGTTACAAAAAGATAGGTAATAGCGTCCTCCTCGGGAATGTCTGTTTCTGCGGTTTCTTCTGGGTATATGTGTTTCTTGGTTCTTATGAACTTTAGTCCTCCAGGGTTATCTTCAATGACAAGGTCATGGTTGGCTCTACTTGGTAATGGTGACTTCAGAGTGGGGAAGGGAAAAGAAAGTAACAAAGAAAAAAGCTAAAAGAGGGACAATGGGAGAAGAAAGAAGAAGGAAAAAAAACAAACATACAAACAAGCAAAAAAAAAAGGGCTGGGGAATAGCAGAAGACAGTGTTACCCATGTTGAGTCCCCGACCTTACAGATATATGTTGATGGATCCAGACCCTGCCAGTGTGTGGGCCAGCTCTGTGCCCCAGGTGTCTCTGCTTGTGTTGTTGATCCTAAAATATTCCTTGAATTAAAGTTGCCTGTGACTTCCTGATCTTTCTCAGACTCCCCTCCTCTACATCCTCTTCACAGTGCTTCACAGTCCTTGAAGCTCTTTTATTTCCCAACATTTGGTTCTCTTGATTTTTCTCACTTTTCTAAATGTTTCTCTTGCTTTTGTTCCTCTTTTTGCCCCTTATACATAATTTAATTTCCCCTCTAACTTGTGGATGGTCACTTCTGTGAAACTCCATCTCTGTCTTTCCTGGTCCTGTTTCCTGCCCTCCATCAGTGTTTCCTTAGTTTCCTTCCAAGGCTGTTATTCTTCCTAAACTTGAGTAATGCTGAGGATCCCCTGGATTTTTATTTTATTTTTGAGATGAGAGTCTTACTACATTGCTCAGGCTGGTCTTAAACTCATGTGCTCAAGTTCTCTTCCTACTTTAGCCTCCTGAATAGCTGGGTCTACTGGCATGCACCACTATATCCCAGCTAACCCCCAGAGTTCTTGGTTCGATCCTTTTCTTCCCATTTATATTCTCTTTGAGAGACCTCGTCTGCCTCTCTTTGACTAGCCATTGCCTCTCTTGAGCTCTTTAGGCACATTTTCAGAATTTTGTACATGTACGTGAATACCCCAAGACTCTTTAGATTCAGTGTCAGAGACTAAAATATGTCTCTTACTGAATTCCAGAAGTGTTTTTTGTCCTTTGTTCTTTGGCTGTCACAATGACTGAAATATAACCCACCTGATCAGCAGGCTAGATTCAGGATTGTCCAGATGTATTACTGTGTCCCAGCTATGTGAAATTCTTCCTGCCCATACCTGGAATCCCAGTTACTAGGAAAGCTGAGGCAGGAGGATCCCAAGTTCAAGGCCAGCCTGGGAAACTTAGGGTCTCACTAAGTTTAAAATTTTAAAAAGGGCTGAAAATGTAGCTGAATGGTGGGATGCCCCTGGATTCAATCCCCAGTACTGCCAAAAAAAGAAAAAAAATGAGTTTATTCACAGTTTGCCCAAATTGAAAGGGAAGATAGGCAGACTCCCCTCGAATGTATAGACAGACCTACTTCAGTTTGTAAACTGAGTAGAACAAAAGCCAGGAAATATAGATTTAGCCAGCTTTTGGCCCACCAGAGGGATGCAGGGAATATTGAACTCTCCTTGGCACCAGGGCTGGAGGTTGGCAGTTCCCACTCTTAGCATGAGGAAGCTAGAGAAAATAGATTATCTTTGTAAAAAATTCTTTGTGGGTATGTATGTATGTACTTTTTGAGACAGGGTCTCACTATGTATCTCAGGCTGGTCTCAAACTTACACAATCCTCTTAATTCAGCCTAAAAAAAAAATCCTAATTTTTGAAGACCCATTTTAACTGACTCTTGCTCTATATATGTCTAGTCCTCTTGTTCGTATCTCTGACACAGTGCCTTACTCCTGTTCCTTTCAGCTGTGTTGCAACAACCTACTAACTAATCTCCCTGTCCCAGCTTTGCTCCTTGTGTTCTTTTCCCCAGATTGGCTGTTTCCAATGCAAAACTTCAGTCAGGGCTCTCATGAAAATCCTATGATTTGCCATTCTGTAAAGGACAGACCTTCCTCAGCCCAGCCTCCACCTCTTTATTTATTTATTTATGTATGCATGCATGCAGGACAGTACTAGAAAGTGAACCCGGGGTGCCCTGATCTACATTCCCGGCCTTTATTTTATTTTGAGACAGGATCTCACTAAGCTGCCCAGGCTGGCCTCAAACCAAGTAGGTTGTTATAGGGGAACACCATCAGACCCAGCATTACTTTTTTATTTTCAAAACATTTTTGCAGTGCTACGGATCCAGCCTTTGGTCTCTGGCATGCTGGGTACTCCACCACTGAGTGCTTTATCCCCAGCCCTCTCTGCTTCTTTAGGTTCTGGTACCACACCTATATATTCCAGCCCCATCTTCTACCACTCCCTTTAGCCTAGACAGTGGCTTCCTTAACTCCTTACAGGCCCTGGGCCTTGACTGTTTCCTTGCAGCCCCCAAACTCCTCTACCTGGAGTGTTTCTCCTCCCTTTCTGAGCTTGTGTCTACCTATCTGCCCTGAGATATGTATGGTTCAAATATCTCTCCCCTGGTACATTGTCCTGACCTAGCCCAGTAGTGAAGCACTTGCCCTCTGAAAATCTTTCTGGCATATGTCCACTTCTCTTGTTTATTTGCTTGCTCTCTTCTTTATCTTTTTTTGGCGGGGACTTGCTGTGGATTGAACTCAGGGCCTTGCGCTTGCAAGTAAGCACTCTACCACTTGAGCTAAATCCCCAACCCCCTTTCTTTATCTTTTAATATGAAATACTTCATGAATTTGTATGTCATGCTGACCTTCTCTGTATTCCAGTTTTACTATGTGTGTTGTTAAAACCAGCGTTGTTTTTCTTTTTTAAGACTATTTTGTGGCTGAGGATTTAGCTCAGTGGTTCTAGTGCTTGCCTAACAAGCTCAAGGCCCTGCGTTCGATCCCCCGCACCAAAAAAAAAAAAAAAAAAAAAGACTATTTTGTGTTGGGCAGGAGTTGTAGTTTCTGGTAGAGCATATGCAAGGCCCGGGGTCAATCCCCAGCATGGAAAGAAAGGAAAGAAGGGAAAAAGGAGTGTTTTGTTTTATTTTTTTTAACCAAAGAGAGTACTTTGAGGAGCAAAAGCTAGAGAAAGAACATTTTAAAAAGTAAGAAGAATTAAGAGAAACAAATGTCAGGAAATAACGGAGGAGTGTTTCAGGAAGAATTTGCCAGGTGTAGTAGTGCATGCCTGTAATCCTAGTGGGAAGCTGAGACAGGAGGATTGCCGTGAGTTTGAGGCCAGCCTGAACTACATAGCAAGACCCTGTCTCAAAAAAAAAAAAAAAATCAAGAAGAGTTTAAGAAAAGTCAAAAGGACCTGCAAGACTTACTTTAAAAATTTCCCCCTTTCCTCTTCACTTTTTAGTCTAATGCCTCTGAGGCAACCGTTGCTACCTGTTGATTGCTGGTAGATTATAATCATCTAATTCTTTCATAGAGCACTTCTCCCTCAATCTGGTACCTGTGAACATGGACACACATACACACCCTTCTCCTTGTACTCCCAGTAGAGTTCATTCACAATTTTGAGTTAAGGAAATATTCATGATTTCCGTTATCACAAATATACAAATTTTATTCACAACTGAAACACATAGTATGTTTTGTACAGTTTTGTCCTCCTTTCCCAGAGTTAATAATTGCTTATTTTTAGCCATTTAGTTTTTTATATGCCTACCACTGATTTTCCCCCTAAACCCTTTACTAGAAATGTATCTTCCCCCTTACCCTCCTGTGGCACTGGGTATGGACCCAAGTGCTCTACCACTAAACTATACAGTTCTGTGTCCAAACTTTGGGGAATGGGTGCTGTTGATTTCACTGAGTTGCCCAGGCTGGCCTTGAACTTGTAATCCTACTGCATCAGCTTCCCAAGTAACTGGGATTAACAGGTATGCACCACCACATCCAGCTTAATATTTTAAAGTTTTTGTTTTGAGATCCTTCTAGAACCTTCCCTATTGAGTTCATGGTGGATTTATTGCCCTCTATCCTTTGGTGGAGTTAACTTCCTGACATTTCCTTTTACCAACACCCTAGGAATTCAGCCTCTTTGGTATTAGGGCCCATGACTTCTCTCTTCACTGCCTCATTTTTGTTTAGAATCTTCTTGTGGCTTCCTTAAAATGGCTGTGTGACCAGGGATGGTGGCACATGTCTGGAATCCCAGCACTAAGGAGGCTGAGGCAGAAGGATTGTCGTGAGTTTGAGGCCAACCTGGTCTCATAGCAAGTTCAAGGCTAATATGAACTACATAAAACCAACCTGTCTGAAAAAAACAAAAAATGGGGCATGGGGCTGTGTAGAAAATTCCAGCTGAGCAAGTCACTGAACCTTTCTGAGGCTTAGGACACCCACCTCAGCATAAAAAAGAATAAATGACATTTCAAGAACTTAATTAATTGTCTGGACTGTAACATAGGTATTTGTCAACTGGTCATGATCTCTGTTCCTTGACGGTAATCTCCTTGAAGACATTGTGTTCTGTTACGTTTTGACAACCTCCTGCCCCCAGTCCTAGTGAAGTGTCTGGCATACACATGATGGATACTGGGAAGCATTTAATTAGCAAGTGAATAGGTGGATAGATGAATTGTGTGTTTGTGAGAACATGTGGGCACAACTTTCCAAAAGTCAGGAGTGGGTGTTAAAATTTCCTAGCATCTTTCCTCTCCATAGAGTGTGTTCTCATCTTTGCTGTTGGCTACTTTAGGACCAAAAGAAGAAACAGTGAATGATTTCTGGAGAATGATCTGGGAACAAAACACAGCCACCATCGTCATGGTGACCAACCTGAAGGAGAGGAAGGAGGTGAGTGAAGATAAGCTGGGAGGTTCCCCAATACAGGTATAGCCAGCAGAAGGGCTGTTCTGCTGGAGCTGTGACTTTGAGCCTGGCAGTCTTACTTTTGTGACTGCTATGCCAGTAGCTCATCCAGACAGACATAAGATGGTATGTCTGCCAGACTTTTCTGTGATCTGGAAACCACCAGTGAACTTCAGGGAGTGCCCAGGGCACATTTCCAGGGCTAGTAGTCAAACATCTTTCTCTCGTTTCAAAATGACTTGGAATGAAGACTTGGGCCATTAGTTAAGGAAAAGCCACAGTGAGGCTTTTCTCAGTTGGTATCTCTAGTTCCTCATTCTCCTGGTTTCCTGGCCTACCTCCTGAGGCCTTTGATACATCCTAAAGTCAGCAGAGGGAGCTGTATGAACCTAGACCCTGCAGGAATGCAAGAGAATCTGAGGCTTTGGCCTGATCTGGCTGGTAGCCCTCTGGCTGCTGCTTTTCTTTTTGTGGCTGCCTGGTTTATTACTGACCTGCCAGCTCTACTGTTGAGCCATACCTAGTGGCATTCCTGGATCCTAGATTAAGCCCCAGTGAAAAATCTCCATTAGAGGCAGGCTTTCTCAGGGATGGCCTTGCATCTCCTTGATTACTATCATGAGGTTTTGGGTGTATTGATTAGTAACTCCATGATGCCTAGGAGACTAGTGTTAGGGCTCAGCTTCAGGTCAGTTTCTCCCAACCAGACTTCCAGCCCTTACAGTCTACATCAAACCTGGGTGGCCCCCTCATAGCAGGCCACTGGTTCTAAGGGTTCAGACAAGCTTGACCCAGGGTACTATGGAAATGTAGATTTTGTAAGTGAAATGGCTTCAGATTTGCCCTAAACTGAGAGGATGGGAAAGGTGGAGACATATGGGGCTGAGGCTGCGTGTAAATAAAGAAATTGTGGGAGCTGAAGAATTTGATTAAAGGAAGTTAGAATAAATAATTCTCCAGCTGACTGTGGTGAGAGAAGAGTCCATAGGGCTTTCTGGGGACTTCAGTGTGTGTTTTATGGTCCTTTTCTTTTAGGCCCTTTGCATTTTCCAGGGAAATCTGAAGTGAGGAAATGTGTGTCTGTTTTTTTCCAGTGTAAGTGTGCCCAATACTGGCCAGACCAAGGCTGCTGGACCTACGGGAATATCCGTGTGTCCGTAGAGGATGTGACTGTCCTGGTGGACTACACAGTACGAAAGTTCTGTATTCAGCAGGTACTGTCTCCTGCCTCCTTTCTGGGTTCTCATTTAGGATCTGCTGACCTCCAAGAGGATGGGAATAGGCTGGGTTGTCCCCACTTTTACTCAGGGTAGTCAAGAATTGCTCTGTGTGTGGTGTGTTTGGATTCTGAAACCAGAGATCTGGCCTTCAGGGAACTTCTCTACCAAGAATTAAGGGAGGAGTGTTTTTGTGACTGATAGAAAAAATACCAGTTCAGGAGGAGTATGATCACCTTCGATATGACCAAGTGCCAGGTGTGGAGCGGAAACATCAGGAGGTGGCACAGTCTCCTGGGTGCTCAACTCGCTTCTTCTTCCCTGCTGCAACTGCTCGTGACATCAGAGATCTGGGAGCCTGTCCTGGGCCCTCCAGAGCAACCCTGGAGGCCAAGCTCAGTTTAGCTAAGGAGCATGTGGTGCAATGGAAAGAGGACTTAGCAAGAATCTAGAGCCCTGAGTTTTAGCTTTTAACCTACCATTCACAAATGTTAGGCCTTGACGAGTTTATTTAAGCTCTGAGTTTCACCTTCTACATCCTTAGACTGAGAATAATACTACACTCCTGCCTGACTCTGACTCATGGGTTTACTGGAAATCCATGGTTCAGACTTCCCTGGATGTACTGTCATTTCCTCATTGTCATTGATAGCCACTGCTGTACATCACCATCCCCCAGTGCTTACCCAGCCATGAGTATCAGGCCCAACACATAAATCTCCTCACTTCACAGGTGGGCGACGTGACCAATAGAAAACCCCAGCGCCTCATCACTCAATTCCACTTTACCAGCTGGCCAGACTTTGGAGTACCTTTCACCCCAATTGGCATGCTGAAGTTCCTCAAGAAGGTGAAGGCCTGTAACCCTCAATATGCAGGGGCCATCGTGGTCCACTGCAGGTCAGTGTGGCTGCCCCTTGGCTCCCCACATCATTCCCCAGTGACCAGAGCAGGGGAACAGCATAGGGACCCTGGCTAAGGAGGCTAGTGCTGAGCAGATGAGCAGTAAGGGCCCCATATAAGAGAGATTCCTCAAGTTCTAGTGCAGGGCAGAGAATATAACTTGAGGGAAGATAGAAGCAAGAGCAGTCTTCCAAAGTCGGGAGTTGGGAGATCTTCGTATAAGCCAAGAGGTTGAGTCCCGTGGTGCTCATGTATACTTGAACCCTACAGGCCCTTTTATTGTTTTGTTTTGTTTTATTTTTGCAATGCTGGGGACTGTACCCAAGGCTTCCACATTTAGTTACATTCCCAATCCTTTTTTATTTTGAGGCAGAGTCTAAATTGCCCAGCTGGCCTCAAACTTGTGAGTATCCTGCTTCAGCCTCCCACAGTACTGGGGATTGGAAACATGAGCCACCAGGCCTGGATTTTTTTTTTTTTTTAAAGATATTGTCTCGTATATAGTCCAAGCTGGCCTTGAACTCCCTAGCTGGCCACAAACTCGGATTTTCCTGCCTCAGCCTCCCAAATTCTGGGATTATAGGTGTGTATCACCATACTTGGCTGCCTTCAGACACTTCTAAGTATCAAGGGATACGATCCTGATAGCTAGAGGTCAGGAGTTCAGGACATAGTGAAGTTGTTGGTTCCAGAAGAGTCCCAGCTCTACCCTGTTCAGAAATAGTATCTAGAGACCTGAAGAAAGAGTGCCAACCTGTGTAGTCCCTCCTTGTCTCCTCCCACAAGGCAGACTGCCCCCAGTAACACCCCTGCTCTTTGGCTACAGTGCAGGTGTCGGGCGCACAGGTACCTTTGTCGTCATTGATGCAATGCTGGACATGATGCACACAGAACGGAAGGTGGACGTGTATGGCTTTGTGAGTCGCATCCGGGCCCAGCGCTGCCAAATGGTGCAAACAGATGTGAGTGATCTGGGGTGAGGCTGAGGATGAGGGAATTGAAGGGCCAGAACTCTCCCCTTGGAGGGCTCACTGAGTCTCCTAGGTTATTGTAAATGATCCTCATACAATGTGATGAAGGGCCCTTATAAATCGTGTACTTAAACAGCACAGAGGAGTTGTGGCTTTGTGCCTGGGTAGTCAGGATGACAGTGTCATTTTCACTGGAGTTTAAGGAAAAGGGAACTGTCCATGAGAAAAGCAAACATGCTAGCACCCACAGAGTCACGATGCAGTGGCCACATCCTGGAAGAGCAGTGAGATGAGCTCTGCACTCAGCACATAGCATGAGAGGGAAGCTTTGCAGCATAAGAGGGACTTGCAGGCTGTCACAGGCTTTGTGCCGCTCCAGTTTCTGCGAGCCTCTGAGACTATCCAATCTGCCCTCTTGGAATGAGAAGCTGCATATGTCCTTCTCTCATTGTTTCCAGCACCCCCAGCATCCCCAAGGAGTCTGGGACCCTGCCTCCCAAGTTAAGCACCTGCAGAGGGACTCATGCACTTCAAATCCTGCTTTACCGAGTTGGGACAATAAGATCAAATTATTTTATCCTGCTAGGATCAAAGGAGAAGTGGACCGAAGTGAACTAGGAGTGAACTGGGGCTGGGAGGGAAAACCTGGCACCACAAAGGCTGGGATTGTGTGTACTGAGGTTTTGGCATCATCTGCATTTCAGATGCAGTATGTCTTCATATACCAAGCCCTTCTGGAGCATTATCTCTATGGGGATACAGAACTGGAAGTGACCTCTCTAGAAACCCACCTGCAGAAGATTTACAACAAAATCCCAGGGACCAGCAACAATGGATTAGAAGAGGAATTTAAGGTGAGTTGAAGCTGACAACCAACTCTAGATTGAAGGATCCACGTGATCTAGATAAATGCTTGACTCCTTATACATTTACCAGCAGATAGTGCGTGCCCTGATGAGGCTCGCCATTATCAGGTGGCCTTTTACCCATTCTCCACCCTTGTCAACCCACCCTGCACATTAGAGTCACTTGGTGGGTGGGGAGTGTCAGGCATTGTTAATTTTTAAAGCTCCCCAGCCTTCCCAAGTGATTATAATGTACAGCAAGAGCAAGGACCAACTAGGCTTGTAGGTCATTACAGTGTCTGTTTCAACCACTTAACTCTCCCACAGAAAACACATAAACAAACAAACGGGGCTTTTTCAGGAAAACTTTACTACAGAGCGCAGTCTGGATTTGGCCTGTGGACCTTAGATTGCCGACCACTGCTATATGCCATTAGATAGTACCTCTCAGTACACAGACCTGTGTCAGGGCTGGAGGTGTTCTTCAGTGGAAGGTGCATGCTTAACATGTGTGAGGCCCTGAGTACAGACTCCAGCACCAAAAAAAGCCAAAAAAAACAAGTCTTAATATCATGCTGTCATCAATAAAAAGTCCTCCCAGAAGCAAGAGTTTGTAAGTTCATATGAGAATAACCACTTTTCTTTAAACCAACAAGAAAAGGAAAGAAACAGTTTCCTTCTAACAGTATAGTTATTGTGTACCCAAATTTCTCAGGATCTTGTCAGGGTGCAGGTCTGGGTTAGGGCTTGAGATTCTGCATCTCTAACAAGACAAGGCTAGTGCTGCTGATTGGGCTACACTTTGAGATGTAAGGATTAAGAAGGAACCTCAGAATCAGAGGATGTTTGAATAAGGTTTACTAAGAGTCTAACACTGCCTTGTTGATAGAACAGCAGGGCAGGTGGTGCACAGGCACATTTCCTCCTACTGTACTGAGATCCTTGCTCTGGATTCATAATGTTCTAGGCCTGAGGAATCTGGAAGGTTCCACAGGAAGGCAGTGTATCTCAGACCATCCCCTTGACTTATTACTGAAGTTAATGACAGAAGAAACAATGTTCCAGTAAGAATTTGTAGAAATGGGGGTGAGGGCCCTGGGAATAAGAGCAGCAGCATACAGCCAGAGTGACATGCACTAGGTGTAGGCCTAGTGACAGCAGTTTTGTCAGGTTCCATTACTGGGATCAGTAATATTTCCTCTTCCCTACCTCATTTAGAAATTAACGTCAATCAAAATCCAGAATGACAAGATGCGGACTGGAAACCTTTCAGCCAACATGAAGAAGAACCGGGTTTTACAGATCATTCCATGTAAGAGCCCTCTCCCTACCCCAAAGCTGTATTGCTCTATGCCCCAATTCTCTTATCCCCTTCTACTTCTTAGACACTATTGATTGGCTTGGAGACAAAAATCATGACATTGCCTCTTTTGCTCCCAGTTCTTTAGTGGCTTCTAGAAGTAAAACGTAATACCCAAAGGCTCTCTCTCTCCTGGGCTGGGAACAGCCATGTTCTTGCCCAGCAGACATTATATCTACCCAGGGCTTGTGCAAGAGCAATGGAGAAAAAACATGTTGGCAAGTGTATTGGTCAGTTTTAGCATTGCTAGACAAAATATCCAACCCCCACAATTTAAAGGAGGAGAGATTTCATTTGGTTTCAGGCCATCATCACTTGGCTTCAAGGCAGAAACTTCATGGCAGAAGGATAATGGTAAGCAAAGCTGCTTAGTTCATGGCAGCTGGGAAGAGAGAGCAGGAGAATAGTGCTAAAGAGGAAGAGGGCGGGGACCAGATACAGGACCCACAGTCACACTTCATGACCCACCCAGACACATCCAGAAGTGTGCTTTACTACTTCCTGAGTGTCAACTCTAAAGCCAGTCAAGTTGACAACACGTCTTAACTGTCAGAACAAGCTACAAGCCACTGTCCTTCTTGCAGATGAATTCAACAGAGTGATCATTCCAGTCAAGCGAGGCGAGGAGAACACAGACTATGTGAATGCATCCTTCATTGATGTGAGTGATGGGGTGCTGAGCTCCCAACACCCCATGGAGATTGTTTCCCTGGGATTTGTAGTGCCTCCCTAATGTGCCTGCTTGGGAGGATCATCTTTGAGTCAGTCGGTATTTACTGAGCTGATAACCACCCACCCTGCACACTAGATCTGGCCAGCCCCAAAGAGCAGAAGGTGGGGGAAAGAGAGTGTGCACCACTGTGATACCTAGAGGGAAACTTCACAACACAATCACAGCTGAGAAGTTGAAGAAACAGACCTGATCTTTCCAGTTCCTGCACTACTCATCCTAGCTGCAGCATCCCCTCGCCTTCCCCAGGGTTTGGTCCTTGGCCAAAGGGGAAATCTGCCTCAAATGGGTTTGCCTGTAAGCAGCCCATCCCTTCCTAGGTCCTGTCTCACTGCCTCCCAGACAGGCTTCTCTTTTCCTCTCACCCCTCCCTGATTAAACCTCACTCACCACTGTCATTGCCCTGGCTTGTTTAGGGTTACCGGCAGAAGGACTCCTATATCGCCAGCCAAGGCCCTCTTCTCCACACAATTGAGGACTTCTGGCGAATGATCTGGGAGTGGAAATCTTGTTCCATTGTGATGCTAACAGAACTGGAGGAGAGAGGCCAGGTGAGCTTGAAAAGGTCCTGGGCTGTGGGAAGACAGTGGTAAAAGTGTGTATGTATGAGGGTAAGGGGTAGGCTACAAGATAAGAACTTTTCCAAAAAGCTATTTCCAAGCCAAGCATGGTGGTGCACGCCTGTAATCCTAGCACTCAGGAGGCTGAGGCAGGAGGATCACCATGAGTTTGAGGCCAGCCTGGGCTATATAGTGAGTTCAAGGCCAGCCTGAGCTACATAGCAAGACCCTGTCTCAAAAAACCAAAAAAAAGGGACTGGGGATTTAGCTCAAGTGGTAGAGCGTTTGCCTTGTAAGCACAAGTCCCTGAGTTCGATCCACAGCACCAAAAAAAAAAAAAAATCATTTCCAGGCAGTATTACCCAGCCAGTTGGTATCTGAACAATCATCAGCTTCATCCAGGACCAAAAAAGCCACATGGTCTGAGCCTTCATTCAGTTCCCTGATGAGTCCCACATGTTCTCTGTTCTCCTGCATACAACGCCCAGCCCAGTCTGTGTACACACCCCGTCTATCATGCTGCCCAGGCAGGAGAGCCAGCAGAGGAGGGCTGCGAGTCAGGCCAGGGGTGTTACCTCGTTGCTGGCTACCCAAAAGAAAATAATGGAATTTGAGAAATAACAAAAGCAAGAAATTTACAACTTGATACTCACTGACAAAGAAAAACCTTTTCCCCTTAAGTACTAGAGATATGTACCCTCACTGACTGAACAATTGAGGAGGATGAAGTAAGAGAATAGGCCTGGGTGCCAGGCCAGCCGTGCTTCTCAGGCTTAATGAGGAAATCTTCTAAAGAAAAACGCCTTTAGTAAAGTACTGGCAAATAGAATGCAGCAAATTATCGAGATTATACACTACAATCAAGTAGAATTCATTCCAGGGATGCAGGGATGGTTCAGCATACACACATCAATAAATGTGATACACCAGATTAACAGAGCCAAGGACAAAATCCACAGGATCATCTCAGTAGGTGGAGAAAAAGCATTTGACAAAGTCCAACACTCATGATTAAAAAAAAAAAACCCTAGAGAAAATTGGAATAGATGATCTTTATCTCAATCTGATAAAAGCCATCTGTGACAAACCAACAGTCATTTTGTCCATCATACTAAATGGACAAAAACTGAAAGCTTTCACTCTAAAATCAGCGACAAGACAGGGATGTCCACAATCACCACTCTTATTCAATATAGTTCTGGAAATACTAGCCAGAGCAATTAGATGGGAGAAAGAATAAAAGAAATAAGGGTAGGAAAGGAAGAAGTTAAATTATCATTATTTGTAGATGACATGATACACTACATAGAAGACCCCAAAAACTCCACCAAAAGAGTTCTAGATTTAATAACCAAATTCAGTAGAGTAGTAGGATACAAAATCAACACTCAGAAATCAATAGCAGGGTTGGGGATTTAGCTCAGTGGTAGAGCACTTGTCTAGCAAGCTCGAGGCCCTGAGTTCAATCCCCAGCACCTCCCCCAAAATCAATAGCATTCCTGTATACGAATTAAAGGAGGGGCTGGGGTTTAGCTCAGAGGTTAGAGCGCTTGCCTAGCAAGCACAAAGCCCTGAGTTCGATTCCCAGCACCAAAAATAAATAAATAAATAAATAAAAGAATAAAGGAAAATACCCTCAAGAGGATTAAAAATTAGTGCTCCTGGGGACTCAGGCTATGGAGGCCTCCCACCCCACCCAGGTCGTCTCCCATGCAGAGTAGGAAATCCCTTACTACTAGTCCCAAGTCAAGAGTCCTGTAGGCCCTGCAGAGCATGCTCAGCCCCAGGGATCCCCCCTCCCACCCTACAGCTTGGCCCAGTCTGTGATCCCAAGGGTCACTTTTTTCTTGCAGTACTGGGGATTAAACTCAGGGCTTTCACACTATGCTATATCCCCAGGTTCCTCCTACCATTTTAAAAATTTTTTGAGATAGGGTCTGGCTAAGTTGCCTAGGCTGGGTTAGAACTTGTGATCCTTCTGACTCAGCCTCCCAGAGTGCTAGGGTTACAGGCATGTGCCATCCTGCCCATCTCTGCAGTCCTTATTCCTTTAGGCACTTTCTACCACAATTGTACATTACACTAAATAGGTGGTTCATTATGTCTGGCATGTCACTTAACAGGGATCAGAATGAATAGAATGAGCCTGGAGAAGCTAGTTAAAGAACCTTTGAGAAATCGTGTGTGTGTGTGTGTGTGTGTGTGTGTGTGTGTGCGCGTGTATACACGCGTGCATGTGTGTGTGTGTTTTAATGCCTCTGGTGACATGAGAAATGAAGTGTGTGAGTGTGTGTGTGTGTGTGTGTGTGTGTGTGTGTGTGAATGCCTCTGGTGACATGAGAAACGAACAGGCCAGAAACAGGAGAGTTGTGGTCTGGATGTGGCTGGGCTGAAGGGTATCTGTCCCTGGAGATCCACCCCAGAGTGGGGTGGGCCATACAGAGAAAGAATTAAAGATGGGACTCGCTGGTGACTCTTGGAGTTTGTAATCAATTACAGATTATGAACACTGAATGTCTGTTACGTTGGTTGTTCCAAGCTATTAGTTGTTCCCCATTCTGTGCTTATGTATTTAACTTTGATATGCACATTTGCTCACCCTGACATTTCAGTAAGTCAGGAGGTTTTTCTCTTGAGGGAGGGTTGCTTACCCTTGCTGTCTTCCCACCTCAGCCTCCTGAGTAGCTAGGATTACAGATGTGTGGCACTATGCCTAACAATTTATTGTGTTTTTTGTTTTGTTTGTTTAGGGTTTTTTACAGTATGAGGGATGGAACTTATTAGAGTCTTCACACAGCTACAGCTACAGCCCATTATTTTTATTATATTTTTTAGGTTTGTTTGGGGTTTGTCTTAATTACCTTTCTTGTTGCTGAGACAAAATACCGGACACCCAAAATTAAGGGAGGAAAGGTTTATTTTGCTTGCAGTTTGTAGAGGTTTCAGTCCACAATCAGCTGGATCTGAGGCAGGGTAGCATGGCAGACAGGCAGAAGGCAACAAGGCAAGCAAAAGGGAGCAAAAGATGGGTAAGCAAGAGGTAGACAAGCCTCTTTCCATCTCTTATATTTTATCCAGGATGACAGGATTAGGGTGGTGCCAACCAATCAGTGGATTGATTTAGTAATCACACCCTTAATCCCAGCATCACACACTCTAGATTCAGCCACCTCTGAAAAAGCCCTATTTATGACCTCATGAGGCTTTGGGGGGACTTCTAGACTCAGACCATAACAGGGTTTTTCGTTTGTTTGTTTTTGTTTTGTTTTTTATTTTTGCTTATTTTCTTGAGACAGAGTCTCACTATGTAGTTCAGACCAGTCTTGAATTCACTGTATAGCCCAGGCTGGCCTCAGACTCATTGTAGTCCTTCTGCCTCAGCCCTCCGAGTGCTGGGATTACAAGTCTGTGCCTCCATACCTGACTTATTTTTTATTTTTGAGACAGGGTCTCACTGGACTCAAATTTAGATCCTCCTCTGTCAGCCTCCCAGAGTGCTGGGGATTACAGGTATATGCTGCCACACCCAGTTTATTTTTTCAATTTGAATCAGTCATTTAACCCATAGCTTGTCTTCCCAGACTTGTATCTTTCTTAGGTCATCTGTCATTAGTAACCAGACTGATGAAGTGGGAGGTTTTCATTAGGGTCTTTTGCTTTGCCTCAAGAAAGTAGATACCTGAGTGATAAAGCCCAGCTGGGACAGACTCCCCTGAGGGAACGTGCAGGCTAAACCAGGGCCTTCTGTGTACCTTCCCCCACATCCTCCTACACGGATGATGGGCTGGCCCCAAAGAACAGGCATAAGAGCTGCTGAACACCAAGCATGAGGATCCTCTCTGTCCACTCCCCTGTAATAAAACACAGCCTGGTGAACCCCTCCAACTCTGTCAGTCACATCACAAGGCTCTTTTCATCCTTGAAGAGGACCTAGTGAGAGTAAAGGTCTGAGGAGCAGGCGGCATTTCTCATGGGTGGCAGTGAGAAAGAAGGACCATGCCCACGTAGGCCTCCTGCCGTTTGGCCAGGCCTGCCAGCAGCTGGATGGGCCCATCTCCTTCTGCAACTGTGTCATATGCCTCTGTCCCCCTAGACCAGCAAAATAGGTTGTAGCTCTTACTTTCAAAAGCTTCTGACTGAATCAGAACAGGACATCAGTTCCATATTTAACAAGGCATCACTGGCCAGACAGGGTTTTACTCCCTGTTCCGTCTCCTATTCGTGTTGACAGGTGCAGCTCCCAGAGAATGCTAACATGGCAGAGTGGGGGGCTAAATGCTGCAGTAAAGGAGGCACACATTTATACACAGTGACACCATCCCTTCATGCCAGAATTAAAGTCCTAGAGAAGTCCAACCCCACTATTTTTATTGGTTTCTACCTGTATAAATTAAAATCTCAAGAGAATTAAAACTTAAATTCTCTTTTCTGCTCTACCTTAATCAGAGGGATCCACCAAGGTGCTCACCGAGGCCTGGGTCTCCTCAGTGGCCACAGCCTGGACCAGGCATCAGTGTGGCAGGGGAGCCCTGGCAGCTCCAACACGACCTCAGCCCAGCCTAAGTCTCATCCTGCTTCTCTATAGCACGGTAGATTGCGATGCCCACAAAGCTGTGTGTCCCCTCTCTGTCATCAGCCTTCAGACCACGTGAGGGACTTAGTGCTGTCTCCAGTGAGTAAAAACAGCAAAGAAAGAGAAAGGCTTCTCTGTTTCCACTTCTTTAGGGTGCCCTTGTATAGAGTCCACAACCTAAAAGCACACTGCTGGCCTGAGCATCTGTACCTCCATCTCACATTCCTCACCACTGATGATTTCATTTGCTTTATTATCCCTTTTGGGCCCCTGTTCTGTCTCTGTTCTTTTGTTATTTTTTGAGTTTGCTTCTTGATGTTTGTTTGTTTGTTTTTAAGACAGGATCTCACTATGGTCTTAAACTTCTAGGCTCAAGCAATCCTCCTGCCTCAGCCTCCTGAGTAGCTAGGACTACGGATGTGTTCCACTTTGCCAAGTTCTCTGTCTCTGTTTTAGGAGGCATCAGTATCCGTAAGAATGATCCATCTACTACTCTTTGTTTTTCTGTTTTTCAGCTTCCTCAGTCACCCACTGCCATAGTCAAATTGTGATCTTGTCTCTTGTTCCCCCGTATCTGCACTGTCTTTGGAATCGCCACAAGGCATCCTGTTCTGTTTACCACCTCCAGCCTTTTCTCTACTACTCTGATAATTCTTTGTCTTCATTCATTTTTTTTTTTGCAAGACAAGCACTCTAATCACTAGCTAAATCCCCAGCCCTGTCTTCATTCATTCTTAAAGCCATTGACCCTTCTAATTTCTCGATGTCAGTCACCCCATTCTTATACTCTTCTTACGCCTTACTGTATAGAGTTTTGTAGCTTGTCATTTTTATCCTTCCCTTGCTAACACCTATTATTATCTCACGCTTTCTTACTGCCATACCATCTTACTTCATGGCAAGGCTTTTACCTTTTTAAACTATTATCTGCCTCCATTTGATGGCAAACATCACTGGAAAAAACACAAAATTGTGCTGACTGCTCTCATGTTGAATCCACAACCACAAATCTCATGTGGGTAATTCATTAGCAGCACCTAGTGTTCCTACTGCTGTTCCTGCTCTTCTCAAATCCCCCACATGCCCATGCCTGTCCCAGCACATTCATACCTTAGCTTGTGACCTGGCCTCATTTTTTAATCAGAGAAGACCCTTCTCCTCCTCTCGCCTCCAAGTATTGAGTCCATTCAAATCCATGCCAGTTCTCTTGTCTGCCTTCCTGTCACAGTGGAAAGAGTTCCTGCTTCTCAGTCCAGCCATCCACTGTGCTCTTGGTCCCTTCCCACCTGCCTCCCCAAGGGCATCGCTATTGGATTATCTCCTCTCTTTCTTCGATCTGTAGTTCTTCCCCTCTTTGTTCCTCTTATTAGCCTATAAGGTTGCATTTCCTGTCTTTAAAGAACAAAACTCTCTGCCCTAGTCCCACATCCCCTTCCATCTAGATACCATTTCTCTTCACCCTTCAGAGTTGGCTTTCTCCCTCCAGGTTCTCCTTACTTTATTCCTTCCATTCTTGGTGCCATTGGCACTGCTTTCATTAAAATCATCAGCAACAGCTATCTTGCCTAATCCAAGGTCATTTTTTTTTCTTTTTCTTTTTCTTTCTTTTGCAGAGGGTGGTCCTATAGCAGCATTTGAAACAGTCACCCCCTCCATCCTCCTTAGAACTCTTTCTTCCTTTGACTTTTGCAGTGCTTCCCCCTGCACTAACCTTGCTAGCTCTTTTGTCATTTCCTTTGTGATCTTTCCTCACAGCATGACCTCTCAACACTGGAGTATTGTAGTGTCAGGCTCAGCCCACTCTCTTCTCTTTTGATGCGCTACGGATCACAGCCAAGCTGTGGCTTTGAGTATAATGTCTATGTCAAAGACTGTTAGATCTATGTCTCTAGCCCAGTTACCTGCTCCCCTCCCCAATTGCAGACCAGTGGCTGTTCAATAAAGAGCTCAGACTGAAGTCTGAGATCTTTATGGCCCAAATAAATTTCATTTCCTCCTTCCCTCATATTAGGTCCACTCACTCTGACCTATCTCAATAAATAAGTCCACCTTCCACCCAGTTGCATATGTCACAACTCTAGGAGTCACCTTCCTTACTCCCCTTTCCTCAGCCCCCACAGGAAGTTTATCAGTGACTTCTAATCCCTGCTGAGCATATCTACTCTCCAACTTGACTGCTACCACATTCAGACAAGCCGCAGCCACCACCTCTCACCTGCTGATGGACAAGCTGGTGGATAGGGGCAATGCCTCTCATGCCCACCTGCACTGTTCACCTGCAGTTGCCTAGCAACCAGTTTTCCTGCCTTCCTACTTCCAGTCCCACCCCTCTTGTTCAGTTTTCACATGGCAGCTGGTGGTCCTTTAGAACAATATAAATGTAATCATGTTACTACTACTTCTTTCTGCTTTTTTGTTATTGTTCATTTTTTTGTTTTGTTTTTTATTTTTTTTTTCTTTTTTTGGTTTTGGTTTTTGGTTTTTTGTTTTTGTTTTAGTGCTGGGGATTGAACTCGGGGGCTTACACTTGCTAGGGAAGCATTCTACCACTGAGCTAAATCCCCAGCCCCGTTATTCATTCATTTTTTGAGAAGGGACTTGCTATGTAGTTCAGGCTGGCTTTGAACTCATTATGTACCCCAGGCTGGCCTCAAACTCTTGGCAGTCCTCCTGCCTCAGCCTCCCAAGTGAGATTACAGGTGTGCGCCACCAGGCCCAGCTAAAATTGACTTAATAGTGAATTTATTAGACTATAATACTATCAGTGACTTTTTCCTGCTTAATTTTTCCAAATCTTTTCCAATAGAACATATGTGTATGTATGGTTGAGAATTTTTTAATTGCCAGTACTGAATTTCAGACCTTGACACCCAAATGGCTCTAAAGAACCATATAACCATTTTTGTTTTATTTACATGTTTATGCCTGGATTCATTCTGCAGACACTGAACAAATTCATTTACCAGGACTTTTCAAGAGCCTGCTACATCCCAGGAATTATACATACAAGGTGCTGAAAATACAGAGTTGAAGAGAGACAGCCCCTCCCCACAAGAGAGAGCATATTGAGCCAGGTGCAAGCAGAGACAGACAGTAAACCCTCTCTGCTCACTCAACGAGGACAGACCTTGAGGTACCATTGTAGAGGAACAAGATCAAAATCACAGGGAGAAAAGTATGCCATGGATGAGGCCATGGAGAAGCACTATGGCTGAGCAGAAGTATAAATGGATTCAGCTTTTCTGGATTAGCAGTCTGACTATATAAGCAGCAATAAAATACCAAAGCGAAGTGTGGTGGAGCATGCCTATAATCCCAGCACTCACAAGCTGAGGCAGGAGGATCGCCTTGAACTTCAAGGCCAGCCTGGGCTAGGTAGTAAGTTCAAGGGCAGCCTGGAATACATAGTGAGACCCTGTCTCAAAAAAAACAAAAAATAATAATAATAAAATGTAGAAACATCTAGAGGACAGAGGGAAGAATTTTAACAAAGACACCCACCCCTCCTTCTCCTCCCCACAGCCATTTGAGTGTTGGTACTCAATGAAAGAATGGTTAGAGTTCATCACAGATGATGTCATATTGTAAACTGGACTGTAAATAAGTGACAGTACGTGGTTATCTGGTAATCTCTGGTTAATTGAAATCAGAGGCTAAGTAAAATGATGTGAAGTAATGTGATCTGCTGAGTTTCCAGCACCTTGGGGATGAAGTGTATCAGGGTAGACGTGACTGTGCCGAGTGAGGAATCAGACTGCCCATGGGCAAGGCTGCCTCCACCACACGGGGTTTTCTAGCTCCTGCCCTCTCCTGTTTGTCCCTCCAGGAGAAGTGTGCCCAGTACTGGCCATCTGATGGTCTGGTGTCCTATGGAGACATCACCGTGGAGCTGAAGAAGGAGGAGGAGTGTGAGAGCTACACCGTCCGAGACCTCCTGGTCACCAACACCAGAGTAAGATGGGTGTGGGTGGGACCTTCCCACAGGGAAGCCAGGCCTGCCCTGATTCCTCACTGCCTTCCTCCGCAGGAGAACAAGAGCCGGCAGATCCGACAGTTCCACTTCCATGGCTGGCCTGAAGTGGGTATCCCCAGTGATGGGAAGGGCATGATCAGCATCATCGCAGCCGTGCAGAAGCAGCAGCAGCAGTCAGGGAACCACCCCATCACTGTGCACTGCAGGTACCGCCCGACCTGCTCTCGGGCAGGGCAGAGACCCGGAGAGGCAGGTGGGCCAGAGTGAGCGTGAGTCAGCCCATGAGGAAACCTGCACAAGGGCAGATGTGAGTGAGCACATGGCAGTCAGGTATGGAGATCAAGACAGGGCTGAGAGATCAGAGAGAATCTTCAGATTTGAACTTAGAACATTAATTAAGTGCTGACAAGCTAAAAACATTCCTGGGAACCGGGCATGTTGGCACACACCTGTAATCCCAACACTTGGAAGGCTGAGGCAGAAGGATCACAAGTTCATGCCCAGCCTTGGCAACTTTGTAACTTATTAAAACTCTGTCTCAAAATTTAAAAATTTATAAAGGGGGTTGAAGGTGTAGCTCAGTGAGAGGGCCCTGGGCTCAATCCCCAGTACTACAATCAATCAATCAATCAGATCACTAGAAAATAACCACATAGTGTTGGTAGAAACAAAGAAATGTGGAAAAAAAACAGAAAAAGAGCCAGGCATAGTCATGCACACCTGTAATCTCAGCAGCCGTGGACACAGAGACAAGAGGATCATGAAGTGACTTAGCAAGACCTTTTCTCAAGTTAAAAAAGGGGCTGGGATGTAGCTCAGTGCAAAGGCTGTGGGTTCACTCGCTAACAGTACTACTACTAATCATAATAAAGAGAAGAAGAGCCAAGAGTAAGAGCCAAGAATGCCTGCCAGATTTGAGCCTGGATTACTGGTGACCTGATGTAAGTAACAGAGGAAAGATGATAAAAAGGCTTGTTTGGAGGTAGAAGGTGAATTTTGTTTGGGGTGTGTTATATGAGATTACATTTTAGGAAAAAATGTTCAACCCGAGTTTTTCTTAATGGTAAATTTTCTCAAAGGTTTGTTACACCATCAACTGCTCTCCTTGCGTCCTCTCTCAAGCCCATTCCAGTTACACACCCCCACCCCCACTGTTCCAGTGTCTCCCTGCAGCTGCCTACTGGGGCTGCCTGTGGCCTGCAGATTGCTGAAGCCAGTGATCACCTCATCTCGTTGTTTGGCTTCTTACCAGCTTGTCTCTCTGAGGATCCTCCCAGCATGGCATCTGCCCTGGTTTTCCTCCTCCTAGGCTTTTCCTTCCTTGTGTCCTGTGCTGGTTCTGCCCCATTTGTAGTCCAGGCCCCAGCCCTTGAACCCCTGTCTGTCAACAGACAGTACCCCCCCAGGTGAGCTCACCCAGTCTCCTGGCTTTGCTGTCTACTCCCAAGTCTTTCTCACTAGCTCACCCTCTCCTCTAAATTCCAGGTTTATGTGTCCAGTTACCTACTCAAGTATTTCCATGTGACTGTCTGAGGTGCATCCTCAGCACAGGGTTCCAATGAGAACTCCTGATAATTCCTCCCAAGCCTGCAGTTCCCACAGTCATCCCCAGATCAGTGAATGGTATTTTCATTACCCACTTAACTCCAGGGAGAAGACTTGTTCTCTCTTTCTTGCACACGTTGTATCTAATCCATTAGCAAGTCATGTTCCACCTGCACATAATCTCAGAATCTGTGTAGTTCTCACTGCCTCCCCCACGATCACTCTGTCCCAGCCACCTCCCTCCCCAGTGATCATGCCAGCCTCCTGGCTCATCTCCCTGCTCCTGCCTTCCCTGACAATGTTCTCAACACAGCAGCCGGAGGAGCTGTGGACCTCCAGGGTCTGGGAACCTGGGACGTGGCGACATTGGAAAAAGTGGAGAGACGGGACAGCGAGGCACAGGGGGCCAAAGAGGAAAGACTCTAAGGCAAATTTTCTTTATTCAGTGAAAGCTTATACAGGGCAGGGTATGTGCAATACATGGTTTTTCTTTAACCTAAACAGAACAGAATGGAATGTGTAGGTTATCTGTCACCAAGTCAGTGGGCCAAGAACAAAATTTAAGGTTGTAAACGATAAACTATTTGTTCCGCGTACCAATATCCTATCCAGGCTGCACAGCAATTTACAAATCTCAAAAAGGAATGATAAGACCTCTAAGGCACCCTCTGTTCCGGACAATGTCCTCTCCCCCAGGCTCCCTAGGGTCGCCTTTGACCCTGCAGCTGTGAGCTTTCTCAACTACCTGGGGCTATTCCTAAGAGTGCAAAGGACAAGCCCTCGACCTGGCTCTGAGAGTATCTTACAAGGAGCCTTTTAAGCCTCTTGTCAGACCACAACCACATCATTCTCTTCATACAGAATCTCAATGCCATGCCAGTCAAGGAGGCGTACGGGGGCTGGCATTCTCCTGCAGCTCTGACCTCACCCCAACACCTCCTGCCTGCCAGCCACCCATCCAACTGTATCGGCTTCAGCACCCTTGGCACCCTCCTGCCTTGGGCCTGACAGGCTTCCTCCCAGACAGCCATTGAACTTCCTACACACCCACTTGCCATCTCTGCTCTTTCAGCACCCCTTTAGAGAGCCTTCTCTGGGCACCCTGCTTGGAACTCTGTTCTTTCTCTTTTCTTACTGCATATATTATTATCTGAGGAGACTGCTAAGCCCCACAGCCCCCTGTCATGTTACAGAATCATCTAATAACATTGAACAGGGTGGATAATGTCAAAGTCAGAGATTGGCTTCCCTCAATTCAGGAAGATCAGAGGCATGGAAAAGAATTAGCAGGTATATACCCATGCAGACAGTTGATCAGGGAAAGGGAAGAGTGGACTAAAACTCTGAGCCAGCAGTGGGTCAGGGCAATCTAGGCATGTTTGTAGGTGGAGGGCAAGGGCTAGTGTTGATGGAGTCATCACCATGGTCCCACAGGCAAGCCCCTTAGTAAACATAGGGTGCCGTGCAGGCAGGGCCTCCGCAGAGCTGTGCTCTCACAGGCTCCTCCAGGCTGAGAGGACAGAGTTGAGCATGGGCCTCCCACCCCACCCATGTCCTCCCCCTGACAACTCCCCAGACACCAATCTCAGGCTGCATCTGCATCCCACCACACTCGCTTACTCCTCAGCACAGATGGCTAGTAGTAAGACGTCTGCTGTGTTTCAGCGCGGGGGCAGGACGGACCGGGACCTTCTGTGCCCTGAGCACAGTCCTGGAGCGTGTGAAGGCAGAGGGGATTTTGGACGTCTTCCAGACTGTCAAGAGTCTGCGGCTACAGAGGCCACACATGGTCCAGACACTGGTATGCTGCCTATGTCCTGGTCTTTGCCACCACCATCTGGAGCCTTTCTTCATCAGGGAGGCCTTCAGGGGTCCACCCTTCCTGAGCTCCCCCAAACAGACAGGAAGTACCTTGGGAGGCAGGAAGGGTCCCACTAGGAGGGTAGCCTGTGTCACCAAAGGGAATGTGACAGGTTAGAAGGGGTTGCCACCTCTATATTTTGCTTAGATCTAGGGGAGAGGGCAGGAGGTCTTGCCCTTTTTGTTTGACTCACTGTTAAGAGGTCTGACTAACAGTCTGGACATCCACAAAGGTTTTCCTGAATCCTGTGGAGCTAGAAATGTTTGAGAAGTTAAGTTTTAGGAGGTTTGGTGAAAGATTGAGGCTTTGAGAAGCAGGGCACATCCTAACCTGACAGCCACGGTGAGGGCTGGGCCATACTCCAGATGTCCCATTTCCCAATCCAGCACACTCCTGGTTGACCCCTGCAGGACCCATGACCATCCTTGTCAGTCTAGCCTGCTCCATAGAAAGTCCACTGCACTTTGCTCAGAGGGCAGGACTCTCAGAACTCTGGCAGACAGGTCTGGGCCCTGGGTGGATGCTACAAACCTTCATTTCCTCAGTAACCTTCTCTTCCCTCCTGGCCTCCGCTCTCCAGGAACAGTATGAGTTCTGCTACAAGGTGGTGCAGGAGTACATTGACGCCTTCTCAGACTACGCCAACTTCAAGTAACAGGCGATGAGCCCCACGGACAGGAGAATTGCCTTTAATATTTTGTAATATTCTGTTTTGTTAATATACCCAAAATTGTGTATATATCTTATAACTGTTTTAGAAATTGGTACATAGGCTTCTATTACCTATTAGGTGGAGATTTTATATGTAAATGTGTTAGCACTGATAGTCCTTTTTCCAATGTTTTATTGGGGAATTAAATAGTGTGATGTTTGGATTGATATCGTGAAATCCTCAGCCTGGAATTTGGGCTGAATTGTTCTTTGGTTTAAACATCTTTTCCTAAAGAAAATAAACACAAAACCCATTCCAGATAGTTCGGTACCAGCTAAGCAAAAAAGCACAAAAGTTCTCAGAGCTCCTGAGGAAATGGTTGTCCCAGTATCCCCATGCAAGCCTCTGTTTCCTTCCTGCACTGTAAATATCCCTCCCCTCCCTGGCCCAGCCACTTCTCCCACTGCCTACATCCCAGCAGCCCCCGGTGGGGAGTAATGGGACCAGAGCGGTATCTCTGGCACCACACTAGGGATTATCAGGTAATAAAAGTTTTGACTCCCTGAGGAAATGTCTCTCCCTCTGTCCGGGTGGGGCAGCCAGACAGGGCGTGGCCTCTTCTAGGTGGCTCTTGGCCCTGCTGTTGCTGCTGTCTCTGGGTTCCCTGGCTCCTCCTCAGGCACAGCCCCCTCTATCTCTACATGTTCCTGAGAGCCTTTTTTTCATTCTCAGTGCATCTTTGGTGCAGTGGTCTCAGCTCACTGGGCACAGAGCGCATGACGCTGGGGACAGAGTGAGGATCCTCGCCAAGGTCCACTAAGGACCACTGGAGAAAGAGGAGCTGCCCTGGCTGTGGGGCCGAGGCCAGTCTACCCACTCCAGTCCCTCGTGCTTTGCTCCAAGTCCATCTAGATTGTGTCACTCTGTCCAGAATAAGTTTTTGTATCCACACTAATTGGTTCAGTAGCTTCCATTTCCTTGCAGATGTGTCCTCGGTTCTGGGACTTTCACATGGAAGTCTTGCAGATCCAGAAGCCAACGTAAGAGTCTCAGACTTTTCCTCAGTGTGAGTCTTGGTCTCAGGCCTCACGTGTTTGACAGAAACATTGAGCTTTTGTGTCCTAAGGGAGGTGGATGTTCATTTCTCACATGACATTGCTGAGCCCAGCGTCCCAGCATCCTCTCACCTCTGGTCCCAGCGTCCCCAAGATGAAATGCTTATCCTCATGGTGGGAGTTTGATCACTGCCTTGTCCACATTCTGTCATAGCATGGGGAAAGAACATGGAGAGCAAACAATTTCATTTTTAGAGACTTGAAGCAGAAGTCGTACTTTTGCTTTCCACTCACACACCATTGGCTAGAATCTAATCCTGTGGCTACTCATGACTGTGAGGGGTGCGGGGCAGTGTGGACTTCAGGTGAGGCACAGCTGGGAGGCTGAGTCTGCCCACCACTCATAGCCTCACAAGCAGCGTCACAGGAGCAGGAGGGAGACCGGAGGGCAGGGCAGAAGGAGCCTGCAGCCTTGAGCCTTCTTGAGCTAGACCAGGCCCTGCGTTCATCAGCAGTTTCAGGAGTGCGGGGTGGCACCCCAGCCAGACTCACAGGGACACACTCACAGGCCGCTGCTGCTGGGCTGCGTGGAGAGTGTGGGACTTGAGCGGGACCCGAGGGATGCTGGAAATGTAGATGAGTACGAAGGAGGGAAGGTCAAGTGGAGCTACAGTGCAAAGGGCCTCTGAGTCCAGGGGACAACAGTCCACATCCGGTGACTCCAAGAGGGCGGCCGAGTTGTGCAGCACATGCTCAAGATGCGTGTGTGAGGGGAAGATGTGTGGAAAGGAACCCAGAGCCCTGCAGAAGCAGGTGCACAATGATAGACCACCTGTGGAAGGCTCAAGGGATCAGTGCCAGTAGTACAGCTGCTTTCCTGGGGGGCTGAGGCAAATAAAAATGAAAATACATAGGTACAGAGACAAACAAATGAGCAAATGAATGAATTTAAATACAGTGGTGCCTCAGTTCACAAACTTAATTCGTTCCACTGTTCTGGGGAAGATGGCCGCGTTCATGTACATCACCCAATGCAGAGTTTGCAAACAGAGGCAAATTTTTTTTTAACGTTTCTGTTCGCAAACCAAACTGTTTGGAAACAGAAGCATTTGAGAACTGAGGTATTACTGTATTTTAAAATTAAGGTAACAAATCAGTGGTAGAGCACTTGTCTGACATGAATAAGGCCCAGGGTTCAATCCTCAGCACCTAACCCACCACAAAAAAAAAGCAAAAATACCTCCCCCAAAGTTATGAGTGTGACATGTAATTCAGTAGTAGTCTTGCCTAGTATGCATGAGGCTCTGTGTTCAGTATCTCAGTACCCACAAGAACAACAAAAAGAAGTGAGGGCAGGTCAGTCATTAGAGGCATTCAGTACTTCTGTAGGAAGCAATGAACTCCCAGAAACAGTTCACTCAGAACTCAGCAGTTCCCTAAGAAACTTGATACAGTAAACAAAGAATCAGGAGTTTCCAGTGAGGGGTGTTGTGTTTGGGGAGGAGTCCCTGTGTTCTTGGTCAGCAGACTCCCAATGACCACATGGATGAGGCCATCTCCACGTCTCTCACATCCCAGTGCTACCTCCCCACTGCCCAGCGAGCTGCTGACTGGTTACCAGGGCTGGCTGGCTGTGGGCAGGATACACCAGTGTGGCCTGGGCAGGTTTCTGCTGCACCAATATTTTAGTTGTTACCTAACTGCTAAGCAGATATCTTCCAGCAGAAATTAGCTCAGCTTTTCTCCCCTTCCATTAGAAGAAACCCTCATCCCTTCATCTCTCCCTCTTCATTCCTTCCTTACTCAGGACTTGTGTGGTTGCAGATAGGTGAATCCAACAAGAACCAGTGTGGACCCAAAGAAAAAATGTCCTGGACCCACACAGCACAATCATGTGGAAAGGGCAAGGGTAACCACTTCATCCAGTGCCCACCCCACAGCCAGGCGGCTGTCACTCCAGGGAGTTAGATGAGACAGCATCTCCTGGAAGAGAAGAGTGGCAGCCCATGCCCGCCACACGCCCAGAGCTCTAGGTCCTGCCCTTCTCAGAGACCTCACTTCAAGTAAGCTCCCTTCTGGGTTTCATTTTTATTCGTTCACCACCAGCCCCAAAATAGTCCCTCAGAGCCTGTGTTCTTTTCATGACAGACTTGTGAAAAAGTCTGCTCTATACTCTGCACTCTCCTTCCTCCCTTCTTGCTTCATTCCCACACCTGCTGTCCCATCACTGGGACAAAATACCCAACACCCAAACTTTAAAGAAAAGAGGTTTACTTTGGCTCATGGTTTTGGTCCATGCCCAGCTGGTCCCAAGGAAGAATCAGCATGGCAGAAGGGCACGGCGAGCACCTAGGAGAAGGTACTCAACCCATGGCAGCCAGGAAGCAGAGTGAAGGGAGGAGACAGGACTGCACCCTTCCAGGTCACCCACCTCCAAACAGCACATTCAGCTATGAGCTCATCAAAGGTTGAATCCACTGATGACTGTAGCACTCCCATGATCCAGTCACCTTCCACTCATGAGAATCTAGGGGGACATTTTAAATCTAAACTATAACACATGCCTTTTTTATCTGAGCTTGCCGGGGCAGCCAGAGATCCATTGCTTCTCATCCACTAGCTCTCCGTGGTAATTCTCTTCAGACTTGCCTCACTCAGTAGCTACTTCTCCACAGTCTCCTTCCTTGGAGTTTGAGGGCCTGGGCTGTATTGGGCCTTCAGCTCTCCTCCACCCTTCCCCTCCTTCCCCAGCATATCTGCTGAGTGACTTATTGGAGTGGTCCAGAGGCACCCGTCTCTAATCCCCCACCCCAGACTGTCCCCAGTCCTTTGTTCTGCCTGTCCAGTGTGCTCCACCCTACTGTGCTGCACCCACAGATCACCAGCATCTCCTCCACTGGTCCTCCATTTTGTTCTCTCACTGGAGCTCCCCACTGTGCCCTTCCATGGTGCTTCCATCTGTCCAGCTAATTCATCTTTATCCTTGGCCCCGGCCACATCTATCTCGGACACACCTGGGCATTCAGCTCTAACCCTCCACTTTCCCGGCTGTCTGTGAGCACCACTCAGCTGCAGTGATGTTTGTCCTCAGAACCAAGCATTAGTTGGAGGTCAGTGGTGAACAAATATCTTTCCTATTCTGCTGATCCAATGAAGAAGAATTCCAGAGTTGGTAATCTGAAGGGATATCAGCCTGTCCTGAAAAGCTGAGTTTGGTCCCAGGAAGAAAGACACCAGAACTTTCCTTGGGAAGCTTAGTTATTCTGGTTTGGATTTTTTAGGGAAAAATCATAATCAAATTACAAGGAAAAAAAAAAGCATCCCATTCCTCTTTTAAAATAAATATCGGGGGGGGGGGCATGGTGGTGCACACCGGTAATCCCAGTACTTAGAAGGCTGAGGCGGGAGGATCACTGCAAGTTCGAAGCCAGCCTGAACTACGTATCGAGACCCCATCTCAAAGGAGGTGGTAGGGGTGGAGGTTTAGTTCAGTGGTATAATGCTTGCCCAAAATGATGCACGAGTCCTGGGGTTGGATCCCCAATACCACACGCGCACACACACACACACACACACACACACACACACACACAAGTTGGGCGTGGTAGTGCACACCTGTAATCTCAGCATTCAGGAGGCTGAGGCAGGAGGATTGCCACAAAGATCGAGGCCAGCCTGGGCTACGTAGTGAGTTCCAGGCCAGCCTGAACTGCATAGTGACATAGTGACTATCTCAAACAAAACAAAGCAACACTCAGGAGTTTGAAACATTCTGTAAACCCAATCCAAAACAAAGTTAGGTGATTGCAAAGAGGTGGATTGGTTGGTTGTGCTGCAGTGGTGGGGTCAGACCCAGGTCCTTCTTGTACATGCTGGGCAAGTGCTCTACCACATCCCCTGCCCCACGCCTTTTTCTCTTATTTGAAGCGGGCTCTTGCTATTGTTACTGGGTTTGGGAGTGCTGGAACTCCCAAAAGTGGTTGCTAAATTCTTCTGTGCTGAACAAAGAATTGGTCAAGACAAATGCAAATGGTGGAAAGGTTTTACATTTATTAAAGCTAGGAAAAGAAATAGGCTCTGCAGAGCAAGTTTGGGCCAAGTAACTGCAGGAAAATAAGTACACTCTACAAGATGAGAGTGAACTACTTCCTCTGAAGAGACACAGTAGCCCCGAGCCCAAGGCCAACTGCTGTTTTTGTATTTTCCACCCTGAGACTGGTGTCCCGTCTGCGCTGTCCCATCAAAAAACCTGCTGAGTTCCATGGAGAACCCCTGTCCCGGGGCTTTGGGAACTGTTATGCACATTTGTCCTGGGATTTTGTAGTCAACAGGTCACCCTATGTTCCCAGCTGGTCTTTGCCACACCCTAGTCTCCTGCCTCACTATGTTGCCCAGGCTGGCCTCAAACTCAGATCCTCCTGCCTCAGCCTCCTGAGTAGCTGGGATTACAGGCATGCACCACCGTGCCTGGCTTCAAAGGACTATTTTTTTTCTTTTTTTTCTAAAGGACTATTTTTAATAAATCATAAAGCAAATATTTTCTAAAAATCTCTTGGTTTACAAAGTCTGTATATTTCCCGAAACAATTTAACTGAACATACAGTCTTCACATTCATTCCAAGTCCTTCAAATATGGCAATTTGGAAAATCACAGCTGAAACCCAGGTGCTCAGAACTGTCCACGATGCCCGCTCTGAGCTCCCTCCCCATCTTTGTCACAGGATTTGACGCATCTGTTTGCACAGTGACTCTGCTCACCAGGATGCCAAGCCTGACCCTGGCTCTCAAATTTGCTGTTGAGTTCAAACGCAGATTGGCTATTAACCCTGCAAACAGGCCTCTGACCCCTAGAGGCTGATGGCTGGCAGTGGAAAGCTGAGCGACTGACGCAGAGTGGGAGACCTTGAGGGTCTGTTGTCAGCTATGCAGCCTCGCTCTGTCGAAATCCACGAATGGTCCAGGACTGAGCATGGGATAAAGAGGGATTTGAAGCCTGGGAGACATTTACCCACTGTTGATAGCCCTAGGGGATTGCAGGTCCTCTCAGCTGGTCCCCTCTCCCGGGCCTGCTTGGAGGGAAGAGAGGCCACCCCGGATAGTCCCCCCAAACCCACTGCATTCGGTGTACCCCAGCCATGTGCCAGGTGTGTTGACGTGAACCCTTCTATCCACCCATTTCAACAAGTGCACACATGGTAGCCTTTGGAGAATATGAGCACAGTTTCCTTTTTGGATCAGAAAGGGATTTGTAGGCCTCAAGGGCAGGAGCTTGACAATGCAGCCTGGGAAGTGGGAAGATGAGACCAGGACACGGACCAGCCTGCAGAAAGAGTCCTGTGATCTCTGTAAACCAAGACATTAAAAACAAGGTGAAAATAAATTAAAGATAGTTTTATTCAAGCGCAGAATAGATTTGCAAATTGGAGACAAAAGTTCAGTTAGACTGAACCAGGGTTCTGCCTAGGGAAAGTAGGCTGGGCTTTTAGAACAAGAAGGAGCATGTGCGGTTTAACCGTCTTTGGGAGAGACAGGTAGGACTAAAGCAAGTTTGGTCATAAGTTCTGTAAGTCCATTGCAATGTCCAGGTCAGGAGACAAAACTGGACACTTTGAAACCTTCCAAAGTATTGTCAAAATTCCAGAACAGTGTTCCCTCTGGTGGATTCAGTTCCCAGAATGATGCCTATGTGGCAGTTTATTCCATCAGTAAAGCTCTAAGGCTCAGAAAAGGAACTTTGCTCTCCTTTGGACCACTCTGAACCATTTTGACTTTTCCATTTGTTCTTCAGGTCCCTGGGAAGTTGGGGAAGGGAGGTGGGGCATGTCTGGTAACTGCAGAGCCAGGGGTGACCCGGGGTGTGTTCATGAAGTAGATGCTGTGAGACGGGGGTGGGGTGGCAAGCTGCTCCCCCCATCTTCAAGACGTCACTGGAGTCTGTGGGCCAGAGCAGAGGGTGGAGCTGCCTGGTCAATAAATCCTAGGGCTGCTGATTTAGGTTTTGAGGCTGCCAAAGGAGCCACCTCCACCACAGCTGTCCTGGTGAGTGAGTGGGGAGGCTGCCCCCTCTCAACCTCCTTTCCCCATCCCAAGCCCCTCCACCCTTGAGCCATGTCTAGAAAAAAGCGCTTCGCCCTGCTCCCCCCAGCAACACTATGTGTTTCTGTGCCTGCCACTCTGGTATGGGAGGAACAAGAGATGGAAGCACTTACTCCTATCGCCACCACACATCTGCTCCACAACCCCAGCTACCACAGAAGGGAGACTGCAGGGCACAGAGGAAAGGAGCACAGAGCCTGCAACTCTGGTTCCCTAGCACTAGGTGCTCCGAATGCTCCCCTAGAATATCCTCCCCTGGCCCAGGCCAGGATCCCCCACGGGCTGAACCCCTGTAGGCCTGGGATGAGAAGTGGCTGAAAGGGAAAGGTGTTGGGAGAAACTAAAGCTGCCTGAGATGCTGGTTGGCCAGGGTGACCCTGGAGGAAGAGGGAGGTATGTGCAGAAGTTTCAGGGTCCTTGAATTCTGTCCACTGTCCTCGCAAGCAGCCCTGCCATGGCCAGCTCTAGGTTAGGCCTTCTGCTACTGCTGCTGCTGCTGCTGCTAATCTCCTGCCCTGGACCCTTGAGGGCTCAGCACTGGTCCCATGGCTGGTACCCTGGAGGAAAGCGGGCCTCCAACTCGCCCCAGGATTCCCAGCGTGTTCCCAGGCTCCCAGGTAGGTAATGGGTCTCAGCCTGGGTGGGAGGAAGATGGCGCTGGTTGTGGCTCCTCTATATACCCAGGCCTGGGGGTGGAGGCAGGTCGCAGCCTCTGTTCCCTTCTGAGGAAGGATCCTGGTTACTGCAGTGGGGAGCCTCGCCCAGGCTGCCCGGAGACTCCCAAATGCTGACCTGGCTCCCTCCGAGGACACCGTTCCCTGGGAGGGCAGGAGCATGGCTCGGTGGACTCTCCACAGGAAACAGCACCTGGTACAAACACTACTGGTGAGTGGGGTGAGAGGCCTAGCATTCAAGACCAGCCACTGGTCCCCAGTGGCCATGCTACTGGGGGATGGGGGAGGGCGTGCGACACCAATGGGGTGCTCCCTGCCCCTGCACCACCAGCTGTTTCTCTCATCTCTAGTGGAGCAGGAGATAACTGTACTAAAACCCTCCATAAATAAGACGGTGGCACCTGTGGGGTCCTCCGGCTTCTTGACAAGCCAGTCTCAAGGTGGGCAGTGCTAAAAGGGGAGTGGAGCTCCTCCACAGACAGGCAGCAGGGCTCAAAGGGCAAGTGGTCACTGGCGCAGGCAGTGCAGCGCTCCCCAAGACCACAGCGGAAGACGGGGGCGAGGAAACGGTTTATTACTAAGTTTTGCACGTGGAGCATATTTAAAATGCACCAGGGAAGCATGTTAACTAAAGGACGCTGTGGCAGTTCCTAGAGGCAAATCTGTGGCCCAATTTTAGTTCAGGCTTGTTTGGGGTGGTCCCCACGCTGGGTCATCAGGCCCCTGCGGGAGGGGGCTCCCGAGCGACGTGAAGGCCTGCGACGGACGGGTGGGGACCCGAGGGAAGGGCGCGGCTCGGTGTCCACGGCGTGACGGCTCCTCTCCCTCCGCAGAACACAGCCCGAGCGACGCGTCCCGCCGCCCTTCAATAAAAGCGTGAGGTCCATGACGCTGCTGCCTCGAATTCTCTCTTTCGTTCGCGCCCTCCACCCCCCACGCTGCGGGCCCTTTCACGCGAGCGGGAGGGTCGGGGACTCGGTCCCGCCGGCGGGCGGGGAGTCAGGACTCCACAGGGGAGGGGCGGGGTCCGTGGACTACGAGTCCCATGGTCCCCCGCGGGCACTTCCGGGTCAAGGCGGGGTCAAAACCGCAGGCGCTGAGCAGCGGTCGTCGCCATGCTGCGCGCGCTGAGCGAGCTGGGCGCGCGGCCCCCGTGCCGGCCTCCTGCCGCGCTGTTGATACCTGCGCGCGGCCGCAAGACGCGCCACGACCCGCCGGCCAAGTCCAAGGCCGGGCGCGTGAAGACGCCGCCCGCCGTGGACCCCGTGGAGTTCTTCGTGCTGACGGAGCGCTACCGGCTGTACCGCCGGACTGTGCGCGCCCTCAGGTGCGTGTGGCGGCAGGGCCGGCTGCGCCCGCGGGGAGTGGGGCGAGCGGACGGCGGGGTGCTGACCGGGTGCGCGTCCCGCTCAGGCTGGAGTTCGTGGCGGAGGTGCGACAGAAGCTGCACGAGGCTCGCGCCGGGGTCGTGGCGGAGCGCAGGGCGCGGGAGGACGCGGCCGAGCACCGGGAGCTGATGGCCTGGAACCGGGCGGAGAACCGGCGGCTACACGAGCTGCGGTGCGTGGGGCGCGGCGCGGGGCGGGGCCGCCCGGCTGGCCGTGGGGCGCCGCGGGCCCCGCTCAGCCTCGGTCCCTTGCCCCTCGCAGGATAGCGAGGCTGCAGCAGGAGGCGCGGGAGCAGGAGCAGCGGCGCGCGGAGGAGCAGACACGCCGGGCGCTGGCCGAGCAGGCCCGGGTGCAGCTCAGGGAGCGGGAAGTGCGGCAGCTGCAGGTGGGCCGCGGCGGGGGGGCCGGGGGAGGAGCGGCGCCAGGGGGCGGTGGGCGCCGAGGCCCGCGGGAGGAGTGGAAACGGAAACCCATTCAGGCACCTAGCCAGTAACAGGCTGATATTTGGTGTGGGCCCCCCAGTAGGCAGGAGGGTCTGTTTGACTTTCCAGGTGATAAAGTCCTTGAAAGGCCGACTATGGTAGGCAGAATTAGCAGGTATGAGGAGTAATCCAGGAACAATGGATGAGGCTGGAGTTAAATAGAGGGGAAAGAACCGGTTAAAGTGTTTTAAGTGTGGACCAAGGGCCGGGCGAGGTGACACACGCCTGTGATCCCAGCACTTGGGAGGTTGAGGCAGGAGGATCGCTGCAAGTTCGAGGCCAGCCTGGGCTACGTGGTGAGTTCAAGGCCTGGCTGTAGTGAGACCGTTTCAGAAAAAAGAAGTGGACCAGGTAGCATTTAGGGACTGAGTCCACAAGGTTGACAGAGCTGGTGCTTAAAGTTCTGTCTGAGGTGTCCAGAGGATAATGGTGTAAGAAAAAGGAATGTGGTAAGGCCCCCTGACTTTACTCCCCTGGTCAGGTGGGGACTGGAGGAGAGGGCTGGATTGCAGCAGCCTCTGCTGCAGGCTGTGGGCTTGTCTGGGGCTCCCATGCAGCTGACCTTTTCTTTCCCATAGGAGGAAGCGAGAAACTTCATCACCCGAGAGAACCTGGAGGCACGGGTGGAAGAAGCGTTGGACTCCCCAAAGAACTACAACTGGGCTATCACCAGAGAGGGGCTAGTGGTCAGGCCACAGCAGAAGGGCTCCTAGGGTCCCAGAAGGGACAGTACCTACCGAGGGACCATGTGTGCATGGGATTGGAGGGCCGGGTCTGATATGGGATAAAACAATTGGTGTTTTCTACACCAAAAGCTCGGCCTTTTCCAGAACAGCACTGGTATTCTGGCCTCTGCACTGGCACTTGTTCAGAAACTTCAGACTCAGCACCCTCTTCTGCCCCATGTCAACCTCAGGACAGTACCAGTCCATCTCTTGGAGGATCAGACTGAGCCACAGTCCCCTAGGGCTGCCAGGCCATCCTCTGAGGATCATTAAGAGCAGTGGTTTGTGGGGCCGGGGATTTAGCTCAGTGATTAGAGTGCTTGTCTTGCAAGCGCAAGGCCCTGAGTTCGATCCCTGGCACCACAAAAGAAAAAAAAGAAAAAGAGCAGTGGTTTGTGAATTACAGTCCGTGAACCAAATGTGGGTAGCTGCTTGTTTTTTGTAAATAAAGTTTTATTGAAACAGCCTTTCTCATCTGTTGATTCCTTTTAT
>PVJO010018425.1:0-36208 GCA_004026905.1 Hystrix cristata | reverse complement strand
GTGCTCATATTTCCAGTGTCATACTTTCCACTGCCTGAGTGGCCACACAATTGATGCTTTACCCTTAGCTCTGAGTAAATCACAAACACTTGGATCACTAGAGTACAACTCCCCAAGTTAAACCCCAGAGAAAAGAAGGTTCTGTGGCTAGGTGACCACAAGCAACATATATAGACACATTGACTAGAGGTAAAGAATCTATAAGGAGTTTATGCTAGAGCAACCAGCTGGAACAAAAGCAAACCCAGCTTACCAAACCAAAACTCTACACCTTTGACAGAGAGATATTTACCATGAAAGTCACATTATAAAAGTGGCACAGAGAACTGATCGACCGAATGCAAAAATCTCAATGCAAGGTCCCATAAGAAAATTGAGAACTCATAGTAGTATGATGCATTGGAAAAAAAAAAAAAAAAAGGAAACACAACTCTGTAGCAACAAACCTCAAAGAAAAGGATATTGATGAAATGCCCAATAAAGAATTTAAAAGAATAGTTATAAGAAAGTAGGATGAAATTTGAGACTACAAATAATTTTTAAAATTATCAAAAATCATGATACAAATAATTTCAGTAAACATATACATCACTAAAAAAGTACAACTTTAAGAAATAATTTAAGGAAAAAATAAATATAGTATTTTATGTTTTTATTTCTGTCTTTTTTTCCCCCTAAGGAAACACTAAGCAAAATCTCCATAATTCTTCATCCCCATTAACTTCTCTGTTCTTTCCCTTCTCACTTGGTATTTATGTGTGTGGAGGTCATGTAATGATTTTAGCATAATAACACTTTGAGGTCATGGTAGAAATATATAACATATTGCTGAGTGTCAGATTTATACTAAGTGTACTCCACACTGAATTACCTTTAAAGACTTAAATTTAATCCTAAGAAAGAATATAATGATATTCATAGTCTATTCCTGGCTTCCCAGATGAGAAAAGATTGGTGACTTTAATGATTTTAACTACACTGACTATTGCAAGGTTGAAAATTCCTGAAAAAAATGAGTCAGAATCTGAGTGAATAGAGACACAAATGACCAAGGGACCGGAAGAGATAACTGAGTAAAAAGACTCTGGGTGTTGATCCAGAGCTTGACCTTTCAATATGGTGGATATAATTTTAAGGTGGTTCCTGTGATTTTGACCTCTTGAGTTCTTCCAGTCATTGTACTACATTACACAGCCAAAGGGAAATTTGACATTGTTTATGAATCAGAGAGAAATTTTATTTGGTGAAACTAATCTAATCACATTGGGGCCTTTAAAGCTAGTATTTCTCCAGTAGGCCACCAAAAAGGAAGTTAAAGTAATTCCAAGTCTGGCAAAGATTTAATATGCCTTTGTACAACATAATGTAAAGGTGCCCCCAGATTATGAACTGTAAAAGTTATGAGAAATTTTCTGTATGACCTCTAGGAGCAGAGATAAATCCATGGCTCATAGTCAACAAAAAAAAACTGGAGACCTTTTCTTTATAAATAACTAGATTCTACAACCTGAGTGAGATTATAAGAAAATGCTTTTCCAGATCTGCTCTATAAGTATCCAGCATAGTGGACATCTTGATTTTAGCATTCTGATATCCTGATCAAGAGACATCTATCAATCTTGCATGGATTTTTGGGCTACAAAATTGTGGCACCAAAATCACTGTACCTTGGTGCATAAGTGTATAGTAATTTGTTATGCAGTGATACAAAACTACTACAAAGGATGAGGTAAATAAATACTTTTACCAGTCTATAATTCTGTATTTTTTTTTATATTTTAATCATATCATTTTAGTTCTGTGGTGGACTATAATTATATCAGTTAGTGTGGATCTCAGTGTGTCACATGGTTCTCAAAAGATAACATGAACTTTAAGAGAAATGTGGTTCTCAGTAGTCACCATGATTCTCAGCAGACGGTGACGGTCTTACCTCAGTTCAAATGGCCACAGACTGATCAGGGTGATGGCTGATGAAGGTTGGGATGGCAGTGATAAATTTTTAAAATGAGAACAATGAAGTTGTTTTTTAGTTGATTCACTCTTCCTTTTACAAGATTTCTGTGTAGGGCACAATACCGTTTGATGCATTTTGCCAATAGTAGAGCCTCTTTTAAAATTAGTCACCATCTCAAATCCTAAAACTGCTTTATCAACTAATGTTATGTAATATTCTAAATCACTTACTGTTATTCAAACGATATTCAAAGCATCATTGCCAAGAGTAGCTAGATTCCATATCATGGAAACACCTTATTTGTTCATTTGTAGTATGCAACTCTTCCCGCATCCAAGTTTTATCATGAAATTGCAGCAATTGAATCACATTCATATTCCACTTTTCATTTGAATTCCTGGTATTATGGCCACATCTTCAGTTACTTCTTCCACCGAAATATTGAAGCCCTTAATGTCATCCATGAGGACTGGAATCAATTCCTTCCAAGCACCTCGTAATCTTGATATTTTGACCTCTTTCTATCTATCACAGATGTTTTAAAGGACACCAAAAATGGTGACTCCTCTTCAGGAGATGTTTGATTTCTTTGGCAAGATTCATCAGGAATTATCTATAGCATCTATAGCCTTGTGAAATATATTTCTTAACTAATACTAGAAAATCAAAGTTATATTATGATCCATGAGCTGCAAAATATATTTTTATAAGCAGGCATGAAAACAAGCTAAGTTTGCTGTACATCTCCAACAAGGTCTTGGTGACTAGATGCATTACCAATGAGGAGAAATAGTTTGAAAGTCTTTTACTCTGAGCAATATTCTTCAACACTGGGATTACAGTTTTAGTAAATCATGATTCAGACAGAACTGCTGTCATCTACTCACAGATTTCAATCATTAAGATTTAGTACAATTCCTGAGGGCCCTAGAATTTTAGATGGTTACATTAATAGGGGCTTCTTCTTAAAGTCAACAGCTGCATAAGTCCCTAAAAGTCATTTATGAAGCTATGGAGCCAGGAATTGATTTTCCTCTCTAGCTATGAAAATGTACATAGTATCAACTTTTGATATGAGGCTGCTTCATCTACACTGGGAATCTGTCTTTGAGTTTAGCCACCTTTATTAATTAAATGAGTTTAGTGTAAATAACTTGCTGTGAGCGTCTATCAAGGTATGTTTCTTTTTTTTTTTTTTTTTTTTTTTTTTTTTTTTTTTTTTTTTTTTTTTTTTTTTTTTTTTTTTTTTTTTTTTTTTTTTTTTTGTGGTGCCGGGGATCGAACTCAGGCCCTTGTGCTTGCAAGGCAAGCACTCTAGTCACTGAGCTAAATCCCCAGCCCCAACGTATGTTTCTTAACCTTTAAATTTTATGTTAAAATGTTAGCTTCTTTACATAAACTTCAAAAACACTGCTAGTTTCAAATGTTTCTTCACCTGAAGGTTTTTCACCTCTCTCAGTCTTTGAAGAGTTTGAGAGAGTTAAGGCTTTGTTCTGGATTCAGTTCTGGATGTAGTTGTTTTGATCTCTTTAGGACACTAAATTTTTCTTATTTGTGCAGTCACTTGGAAGAATTTTTAATTTCCTTCAGGAAATTCTTTCCTTGCAATCACAGCTGAGCTGATTTTTTTTTTTTGCAAGAATCCTAAATTAGATCTATCTTGGTTTTCTACATGTTCTCCTTACCAAGTTTAATCATTACTATTCTTTGATACAAAATAAGAACATGTGACTCTGCCTTTCACTTGAACACTGTGAGGCCAGTGTAGAATTATTTATTACCCACACTTCAAAACTTTTGTGTCTACAGAAAGAAGGATGTGTAAAGAGTGAGAATAAGAAGGAGAACTGGTGGAGCATCTGAAAACACATATAGCATTCATCCTTTAGTTTGCAATCCTACATAAGCTTGGTTCATGGCACTACGAAAGGGTTATAAGTGACCTCAAAGATCATAAGAGATATAATAATGTTGATATATATATATATATATATATATTTTTTTTTTTTTTTTTGTGGGCCGGGGATCAAACTCAGGCCCTTGTGCTTGCAAGGCAAGCACTCTAATCACTGAGCTAAATCCCCAGCCCCCGAATGTTGATATTTTTATAATGTGAAAATTACTGAAATGTGACAAAGTCACATAATGAGTAAAATGTTGTGAAAATAATGTCCATTAAGTTGCTTTAGAGTAAAATATTGTTATGGTTTGTGTCTAGATGTCCCCCAAAGATACATACAGTCATAGGTGGGGTGCTTCAGAGATGGCTGGACCTAGAGTGTGTGATTACTAAATTAGTCCACTGATTGGTTTGGCACAGTTCTGCTGGCATCAAGGATGTGACACTAGGATTTAAGGGCGCTGGGATTAAGGGTGGAGGTGCTACTCACCCTAAGGGCAGGCAGCCTGGATAAGATATAAGGGACAGAAAGAGGCTTGTAGATCCTTTGCTTGCCTTGCTGCTTTTCTGCCTTCTATGTTCTGCCTGCTGTGACGGGTTTCTCCTCTGCAATGCTCCTCTGCCTCGCCATGCTGCGTAGAAGCCAGTCAACCACGGACTGAAATCTCTATGAATTGTGAGCTAAATAACCGTGAGCTAAATAACTGTGAGCTAAATTAAAACCTTTCCTCTTTTAACATCGCGTGTCAGGTATTTTGTCTCAGCCATGAGAGAAAAGTAACTAAGACCAGTATTATCACATGTGTTCCTTGTGCAAGTTTCCCAGGAAGAGGAGACGAGGCACCTGTGATTCTTTCAACCTATCATAGTGTCTGAAATACAGAGAGTGGAAACTCACTTTTTTTTCAAGAGAAGGGGAAAGTTGACATCATTGCAAAAGCAGATGAGGCTTATTATAAGAGACAAAAACTTGTGTCCACCCTGAAAGAGAAACAAAACATCAAACATCTCAATGCACGTAAGAGGCCCCCTTTGATATTTTTCGTGTTTTGTTTGGGTATTGTCCCAAATTCAAAGGATACTATCTTATCCTGCCCATCATTAATGTAGCAAAGAAACCAAAATATTGTGTGGAACAATTCTGAAGATTACAAGCAGCTTATGAAAAGACAGACACTAAACTCAAGAAAAAGCAAGAAATGATTATTGCTGCATAATACACAAAAAGGAAGGACAAAAATGGAGTTATCAAAATTGATAATCGCAATAAATAGAAGGAAAAGAAGATGAAAAAGACAAAAAAAGTTAGCTGTAGAAGAAATTTGAAGATGATTAAAAATGATGAGTAAATTGGTTCTAGTTCATTTTTCTTTTCTATAAAACATAACCCATTCATGCATAACTCACTGATTTAACCCAACATATGGAAATGTGAGACTGTATAAGAATTGTTATCATGCACATATGATCTTTTATGCACTGTTAACATACTACCAATTGAGTGTTTAAATAGCCCTGTGCTGGCCGTGTTTTCAATGTCTACTAACTTTGTTACAACACTGGGGATCTAAATTGACATAGAAATGTAAAGCAAATGCTGATGTGCAACATGAATTGATTATATATGTGGATGGTATTTTTCATCTTGTGGTATTTCTGATGCAGCTTAAATGGAGTGATATTGTTCCATTAACTCTATACGAAGCTCGAATGCAAAAAGAAGGAACATTGCATCTATTTTCTTGACTGTCAGAATGCTTCTGAGAAAGTTCAATGTTTTTCTTGAAGAAAAGCTAGTCTTTCGCTTTTGCCAATTTTGTGTCACATGAATTATTAGTTTTTATCTTGCCCACCCCACTAAATATTTGTGATGGTAATAATATAATTTGAATTTTGACAGCTTTTATCCACAACCAAAACTCAAATATTTTGAAGAGTTTATATAAATTTTAAATTTCCCTGTTATTACAAAGCAAAAAGTACATGCAATTGACTGAATGGTTTTATTCCCTCCAAAACTCTTATTTTGAAGTGTTAATCTGGAACACAATGATATTAGAAGATGAGGAATTTGGAAGGTAATCAGGTCATGAGGATATACCTCATCAAGAATGAGGTTAATGCCCTCATGAAGAGACCTAACGGCCCCTCCCCACAGAGGTAGAGTAAGAAGACACTGCCTGTGAAACAGGTAATTGGCCCTCGTGAGACATGGAATGTGCTGGTATTTTGATCTTTGACTTCCCAGGATTTAAAAATGTTAGACATAAATATCTGTTGCTCATAAGTCACTTAATTTATGATGTTCTATTATAGGTATCAGAAGAGACAACAACAACAACAAAAAATTACATAGATTATAGCAAGTAACCATCTATCTACAGAGGAGGATTATTAGAATCAAACATTTTTAAGATTTACCTTTGAAGTTTAATAAAAAATATGTATTAGCCAGCTTTCTCTTCCTGGTTGCAATACACCACACTCACAAATTAAAAGAAGAAATGTTTCATTTGGCTCACAGTTTAAGAGGAATCAGTCTATGGTTAGCTTACTCAAAGGCAGACACATCATAACAGGGGATGATGGAGCAAAGCTGCTTAGTTTATGGTGACCAGAAAGCAGAGCAGGGGAGAGTGCCAGAAGAAGAGTTAAGAGAGTAGACATACTATCCATGTTCATGCTTCCATGACTCACCCAGAGACACACACATAAATGTACTTTATTAAACTCCTAGATGGCTCCCATGCCAGCTAATTAGACACACTCAATTATAACTGTCACAGTGTTCTACTACTTACATGTAAGCTCTACATTCTGTAATCCTATACTATGAAATGGCAGTTATGTTTGCAATGTTCACACTGAAGACTTGAAAACTTCTCCAAAAGATGAATTTAACATCCCAAAGAGCCATATTAAGTTTTTGTCAACATTAGTCTCAGTAAAATCTCTATGAAATCAGTGGCTGTAAATGTCTTTTTCAATTTATTTAAATAGATACTACTCAAAAAACTTGATATTATTTGTTAAATTCTATTTATTTAATTGGGTTAGTTTTAAAAATTATGATGCCATATTTACAACTTGAAATACTTTTTCTGTACTTTAGTGTTCTTCTCTAAAATTAAATAGAGATGCAGAATAAAGACACTTGCATTTTGCATCATGTTATCCAAATAATGAATTCTATTAAATTTGAGTTTTCTTTACAAAATTCAAAATAATTCATTATAGTTATATGTTCATCTGCTCCTTTCCCCTTCTGTTCCTCTCCTTTAAACCCCTCCTCCCCTCTTATTTAAAATATGTTTGTTTCCAAACAGCAAGATATACCATGTACAGGTGCAAATTCCCTATAATGAATGTTATCATAAGTATATCTAAAATGTATCACTAAAGTAAAATTAAAAAAAACATGTTTGCCTGCTTAAAAGTTTGGGGGAATATAGGCGTGTTGGTACACCTGTAATTCCAGCACTCTGGGAGGCTGAAATAAGAGGATTAAAAACTTGACTGAGCCTGAGAAAATTAAAGACTTAGAGAGACCCTGTCTGAAGTTTGAAAAAAGAAAATTTTAAAAAGGCTGGGATAGTAGCTCAGCATGAAGTCCTTGTGTTCAATCTCGAGTACTCCAAAAAAAGTTAACAAGAAAATGTAGCAATTTTGTGGTTATTGTGATTTTGTTGTATTAACATGAAATGGTTTTGAAATAGCTTTTTTTGTAATTTTACATGCTTTTGTGTTGCATTGGTTTTCTGTTACATATCTTTGACTTGATTTCTTTTCATTAACATTTGTTTATGCAAACCAGAAATTGGAGAAGTTTAAGGAAAGAAAGAAAGCAAATTAACAAAAACAATAATATATTCAAGAATAAGCTTAACAAAGGTAAGTGCAAGAACTATGTACTGAAAACTAGAAAATATTGATGAAAGAAATAAAAGAAAACATAAATAAATTAAGTGAATCTCATGTGCATGTATTGGAAGATTTAACATTATTAAAACACACATAGTGCACAAATAGATCTACAAATTTCATGCTCTCTCCATTGAAATACTAATGTTCTTTTCTATAAAAGTAGAAAAATTTCTAAAATTTTTAAACTAAAAATAAATACTCCCCAAATGCAAAGCAATATTGAGAAAGAAGTGAAAAGAAAGATATCATACATTTGACTATAAAGTATATGGCAAAGATAGAATAATGAAACTTTATTGCCATAAAAATAGACATACAGATAAATGGACTAGATGAAAGAAACAGAAAATAAATTCACATATATAATGTCAACTGATCTTTGACCTGGGCAGCAAGAATACACAGTGGAAAAGAAGCAGTCTCCATCAAACGATGTTGGGAAAGTTGTATACTCAAATATAAAGAAATAAATTTGTACTCTTACAACATTCACAAAAATCAGTTCAAAATTAATAAATACATAAACACAAGACCTGGAATCATAAATTTCTTAAAAGAAATTTTAAAGTAAAGCCTTCTTGAAGTCGGTCTTGTCAATTTCTTGGACATGGTATCAATATCAGATACTGCTATAGATAAAACAATTGGGCTTCAATGCGAAAAGAAAAGAAAACAACGTCTTTTTTTAATTTCAAAAATTTATTTTGAAAGCTTGTGGGAATTTGATACAGCTGGATATAAGATCTGGTTCTTTTGGTCTATAGGTTTTGAGAAATGCAGTATGAGCTAGAGAAATTAGCACCAAGAAAAGTAGTTCTTATTCTTTGGGAGACCAAAAGAACATGTAGAAATCAGTTCCTTGAGTGAAGGTGAAGAGTATGAGTTTTAATCTACACTTTAATTGTATGTCAAGGCATGTTATGGTTTGTGTCTAGATGTTCCCCCAAAGCCTCATGTGGTAAGAGGTAGCTGGATCTAGAGTGTGTGATTACTAAATTAGTCCACTGAGGTTTGGCATGGTTCTGCTGGGATCAAGGATGTGATGCTAGGATTAAGGGTGGGAGTACTGCCCACCCTAAAGACAGGTAGCCTGGATAAGATATAAGCTACAGAAAGAAGCTGGTTAGCCCCCCACCCACCCATTGCTTGCATCCCTTGCTTACCTTGCTGCCTTCTGCCTGACTGCCATGCCACCCTGCCTTGGACCTAGCTGACTGTGGACTGAAACCTCTACAAAGTGTGAGCTAAATAAACCTTTCTTCCCCTAACTTTGGGTGTCTGGTATTTTGTCCCAGCAACAAGAGAAAAGTAACTAAGACAAGGCGGAATAGCATGGTGGCTAAGAGCACAAGTTTTGGAGTCCTGGCTGCTAAGATTTGGATGTGAAGTGTATGCTAAAGATGTATGTTATAAGGTTGATCCCTAGTGTGCTTTATTGGGAGAGATGGTACCTTAAGAGAGCAGGTCTGGTAGAGATCTTTATATCACTGAAAACATGACCTTAAAGGAGATAGTGGGATCAAACCCTCTTGTTGTTTTCTTTTTGCTTCCCAGTCATGAGATGAATGTTTTCGCTTCATCACGTGCCCCTGCGATGATGTGCTGCCTCACCATGGGCACAAAAGCAACAGAGCCAATTGATCATGAACTGGAAACTCCAAAACTGTAAACCAAAATAAGCTTTTTGTCTTCATAAGTTAAACATATCAGGTATTTTTTATAGTAATTTAATGGTAAGTAGCACAACATGTGACTTCTTGGTACTTCTTGTGAGACTCTTTGAGTTAGTATAAGAAAATTATGATAAAAAGAAATGTCTGGCTCCCCTCATTATCTTAAATATAGTTTGAGAGGTGTTGCTTCTATACATTGTTTCTGCCATCACATCATGCTATCCACCACCCTAACTAGAAGCAAAGTATCAGGGCTGTCAGATCTTGAAATTTGTATCTCCAAAACTGTTAGCTAAAAATATTTTTCCTTTGTAATTTGTCCATTTTAAGTATTTTGTTATACTAATATGAAGATGACTAATACACAGACTCTACAAACTTACGAGGTTCCTTAATTTTTCTGTGTTGAAGTTCTATCAGTTTTAGATGAGGATGACAAAAATAGTAGCTTTCTCACTGGATCAACGATAGAACTATGTAAGATAATCTATATAAAATGATTAAAATATTACCTGGCATGTATCAAGTGCTAAATAAATGTGGGTTTTTATAAAGTCAATATAACACACTATGGACAATTTGAGGAAATTCTAGGTCTGAGGTTCAAATAAGAAACACATGGTTAGGTAGATCCTGGTGGCAGGAGTTCCAAATTACTTAGATATCTATGAGCACATTCTTGAAACAATTTATTTGGAGTTGTTCCAAGAACATAGCATAGCCATATTTGAAATGAAATATATCCAAGGGTGAACTCAAAATTATTTTTTAACATTCTCTATCTGAACCAATAGCATCACCACCCATTCACCTGAGAAACCAGAAATCTTCAAGTATATTAGGCACTTTTTCCTCTCACTTCCAGATTCTATAGATCAAATAACTGTGTGCATTTTACATTTCAATCATAACATTGATATAGGGGACAAAATATATAACTCCCAACCTGCTGGATGTCAGTAACGCTGAGTTCGTGTTCTCTGAAGTCAAAGAATGAATTCTAAGGAACAAAGGAGGTTAAGAGTAGGAATTTTATTGAGAGAGAGAAAGAGAGCTCCTGGGAGACAGGAGGGGCCCTGAGGGGGTTGCCAATGAGCTCACTTTTCAGGGGAAGTTTTATAGAGCAAAATCGTGAGGTGGGTACAATGTGTGTCAAAATGATGATTAACCAATAATATTACAAGTGTAGTCGTTTAGGTAATAGTGATCCAATGGGGAAGAAAGTCACGTAGTAAATCGGCAAGGAGAGAACAAGGACATTCCAGGGCGAGTTGGATCTGGAGATCTTGGTCGCCCACCTGGGTGACCTAGACTTTATCAGATCAGATGAGTGTGATCTTCAGTTCATTGTTTATCCCTCAGCCTTATCTTGAGTCCTGACCTTCAATGGATGCGCCTCCAGCCATAGTTGTAGCATATTCTCTTCTTGTGTATTGACTCCATTGAGGGCCCATCCTTGTCTGACTGCCTATAATACTTCTACCTTACTTCACTGTCTATAATAACATAATAGATATGTCATCCATATCTTTCTGAACACTCTCATCCACAAAGACCAAGACACTGGCATTTTGATAAAGGTATTCACTGTATCCTTTTGGACTAGTCTCTCATCTGCTCTTTACCCATACCAGATCTTTACTCTCAAACAAACCAGATATTTTCCTTAAAAAGTACATATTTATCTATATCCTACTTTAAAAATTTAATGGATCTAGTGTGTTTTTAGAATACAGAATAAAATTCATAACATTGACTACAAGAATCTGCATGGGCATATCTTATATCAAGAAATTCTTTTCCTTCCATTTCTTTTTAAACTAAGAGAAGACGATTTATTTGAATGTAGAAGAAAAGGGGGAAATAAGGGGGAAATAAGGGAGGATAGATAGCTAGCTACTAGACGAATAGGATGGACTCTTCCCTGCAGCCACTTTTATTGGGTTTCTCCTTGTGTTGAAATCTGATTGGTTCCCGGGATTGTCTGTCATCTTTGTCTTGGATTTCTCTTAGCCATGTGACCTTTCCTTGTTTTTTGGTGGAGAGTAAGATTATGGGTGGGGGCCTTAAAGACAGGTTATTTAGATTTAAGGATTAAATAAAAGGGAAGTTTGTGATTCTTATGTTAATCAAACTACTTGGGACCTTCCTAGAACCAGTTTCTTTGCCTTTATCTCTTTAGCTGTTAGAATGTAGCTGCCTTTGTGGTTTTTTAATTATTGAGTTTTAGCTGTCTTTGCCTTTCACAGTCTGACTGTAAAGGTCAAAATTGTCTATTAATTTTTAATAGCGTTAAATGAGGCCTTTGCCCTGCCTTTTCTCTATCTATGGGGATCCTCGTCCCTACATTTCTCCCTCTGAGACAAAAACTGCTGTTGGGGAAATGGGTGATGACTGATCTGGCTTCTTTGAGTTGAATGGGGTCATGGGGAGCAGTGGATGGTAATCTTCAGCAGGGAGATTCCCTTCCATTTTTAATTACATTCTTTCTGTGTCAGTGGGGTCCTGTCCTCTTCCATTCAAGGGCCACTGCACACAGTAAACTCTACAAAGAACATTCTTTTCTTCATTGTGTTTGAAATAATCCTATTTTTTTCCTCATATTTTATATTCATTATCATTTCTTTAACATGATCAGTTCCTCTTATGAGATGATTTACATGCACAATCACACTTTATTAGACAATGTAATTGTTTTACATTTGTGTTTATTATCATCTCTTATTTGTCAGTGTCTCACACTAAACATTATTTATCAGTATGTGTAGGGACAGGGGTTCCCACAGGTAGGGAAATGATAAGGTAAAGGCCTCATTAGATGTTATTAAAAATTAACAGACAATTTTGACCTCTATAGCCAGATTGAGGTAGGAATAGGGCATGGTTAAGGCTGGCTCGCAAGGGAATGCTATCTGGAGGAATGGCTTGGGCCCCAAGTCAGCCCCGGGGGAGTGTCCTGGGCCTGACATCAGCCTGAGGCACCAATTTCAAGCACCACTCCTCTCACCCAGACAGTAGGGAGTTCTCTCAAGTTTCATGGGAACTCCATTTGATAAATAGAAGCAACACCAGATGCAAGCCCTTTTTTCTTTTTCTATGGTGCCACCAGGGAGAGAGCAGTCCTTCCCTTCTCCCTCCCATGGGAAGAAGATATCTGCATAGCCAGCCCCAAGGCTATCATGACTTTACATGGTGATCCCTACTGTGGCTTTTAAGCCTGTATCTATTGTTATGCTCGACTTTCCTTTTCTTCTTTTCTCTATAATTTTAAGTAAAACTTTAGAACTACATTTTTTGCCCCCCTCATTCAATTCTTTGTTTGAGGAGAGGAAGAACCCAGGAATATCGGAACATACCAGATAAGAAGACTCTAAAAGCTAGACAGCTATATTCAAATAGTTAGAAACGTAAAGGCAGCTAGATTCCAACAGTTAAAGAGACAAACACAAAAAGACTTGTTCCAGGAAGGCCCCAGGTGATCTGATTAACATAAAGAACACAAACTCCCCCTTTATTTGGTCCTTACATCTATATAATCTGGCCCTAGGGCACCCGCCCATAAACCTGCCCTTTGCCAAAGACAAAGGTCACAGGGCTGGGGGAAATCAAGACAGATGTGACAGACAAGCCCAAAAGCCAATCGGATTCCAAAGGCCAACCCATAGGAAAAGAACCTCAATAAAAAGGGGCTACAACAAAGATCCCACAAGTATTTTGCTTTCGAATGCTCCCTACTTGTGGACTAGCTATCTATCATTTCCCTTTCCCTTTTTTCACCATTTCTAAATAAATCGTCTTCTAATTAAATTGTCTTCTCTTAATTTAAACTCAGTTTCTTTCTTTATTGTAGCCGGGTTTACGATCACTGGGAAGTATATTTTCTAGTGGTGCAGCAGCTCACAGTGCCCCTCCAGATGTAACATATGTATACTAATTATGAACTCCCACCATACATGTCTGTTCTTGTTCAGTTTTTGTAGCCACAGTGCCTGAAAATAAGTTTTCAGTACTATTTTTTTAATGAACACATGTATTATTATGCTTAAAATTTTAAGGTTATGAATTTCAGTAAGCAGTTCGAATAGCACCTATTTGGAGCAGATGCCAGGCAGCCTTAACAAAAGTCATTCAGTATCGTCACAAAGTCCCCCATGTTGCTTTCTGTCTTATTATTTTGCATTAATTTCCTTACTTACTTAATGGTACTTAGGATTGAACCCAGAGTATGCATGTTGAGCTATGTCCCCAACCCCTTTTAGTATAGTTAGAAACAAAGGAGCTGAGTGAGCCACTCCCTTCCCCAAAAGCGCTAACATAAACATTTTAAAAATTATCCAGGCTTCCATCTTCTTAAAGGAAGCCCAAAACACAAATGTCATTTTAAGGATCATCTAGGCTTCCATCTTCTTAAAGGAGGTACAAAACATAATAACAAAAATCCTAAGTGGTTGCCCTGCCCTAGGGGGTGGGGTTCTGGCACCAGTGAGAATCTAAGGGGAGGCACCTAGAAGTCAGAGATGGCTATCCTTTAAAATCAAGGAGCCTGAGTTAGCATGAGGCCATTCCCTTTTCCCTCTTCCCTCACCTGTGCCTTTTGGCCCTTTTCCTTTTGCTCCTACCCTTTTTTGCCCTTCCTTCCTTTTTCCCTTTCCCTCATTCCAGCTACTACCTTCCCAGAGACCTCTAATAAATACAGCTACCTACTCCCTACAACCTACTACAGAGTGTATGTGTGCCAATACTTTCCTTGTCATACAGAAGAACCTGGACTATTTCTGGGCCACTCAACTGTAACACTTTTTTTTTTTTTTTGGTGGCACCAGGGACCGAACTCAGGGCCTTGTGCTTGCAAGGTAAGCACTCTAATCACTGAGCTAAATCCCTAGCCCCTGTAACACATTTTTTGTATTTTATTTTTAGACAGGGCCTTTATAAGTTGCTCAGGCTGGGCTTGAACTTGCAGTCTTCCTTCCTCAGCCTTCCAGAGTGTTGGGAGTATAGACATGTGTCACCACAGCACAGCATCTTTTTTATTTTTATGTTTAGAGTTTACTCTTATCATGAAATACTTGTCTGTTACCTCAAAAAAACGAAGACATGTAAGAGTAAAGTTTTTCTCTTTATGATTTAGTGTTGTATCATCAACACCTAGCACAATGCTTTACTCATAATAGACTCTTAAAATTATTTGAGAAATTAATGAATAAATGCAATATATTTCACCAAATTTTTACTTTTTTAGGTATTTTAACTAAACTACAGTCTACCTTTCGAAGAATAATTCCGAATACTTAAAATTCTTGCTAAATAGTGAAACGTCTTATTCTTTAAAACTTGGTAAATTGAAATAATCTTAGAAGGTGTATAACATGAAAACTAAAAAAAAAAATAGTAGAGAAATGTTAGTGAAAAATAATGATTCCAATTTGGCATGGGGATATAGATTTTTTTCCTCTCTGAGCCCAAGATTAGCAAAATAAACAACAAAGGTGATAGTGAGGTAGCAGAGAGGCATGGCTAAAGATGGCTGGGAAAGTAGGCTTGACCTGTTAATTACAAAATCACAAACAAATGCAACTTCTCATGAGATTAGATTAGACTTGATGTCAAGGCTGAGGTGCAAGATCTTAATACCACCTCTCAGGACCTGGATGCAGAAGTTCTCTTGGGTTTTCTTGAGATTTAGATAGTATAAAATAAAGTCATGAGGAGCCAGTGCTATCATATCTTTTCATGATGGTCTTGTCTCTCAGACATGGTACATATTTTTCTCTCCCTCTCTTTTTTTTTTTTTTTTTTTTTTTTTTTTTTTTTTTTTTTTTTTTTTTTTTTTTTTTTTTTGTGATTCTTCCTTCCACTGCCTCATTCTCTCACTTCCCACATTTTTTTTTTTTTTTTTTTTTTTTTTTTTTTTTTTTTTTTTTTTTTTTTTTTTTTTTTTTTTTTTGGTGCCAAGTATCCAACTCAGGATCTTGTGCTTGCTAGGCAAGCACTCTAACCACTGAGCTAAATCCCTAGCCCATCCCCATTTTACTTTTTATATAAACTTTGTCACCACTTTTGGCTCATTTTGTTCAGTTCTAGAATAACCTAGAACCTAACTCCAGAAAGAAAGGTGAGCAATCCAGAACCCAGTAACGTTAATTTGGAATACAATAACCACCTGATAAAAATAGAACATTAAAAAATGAGTTGATATGTGTAATTGTTGAAAAAAAAAACAAAGTAATGAAATAATGTCTCTAAATATTTAGGCCTTTAAAGAATATTAGATAAAATGCAGTAGAATTTTTTTCTAATAGTCTTGGAACGCATAGAAATCTGTCTTCTCCCGTTATCTACTTTTTCAATTTGTTTTAAATCCTTGTTTCAAATTAATTAATGAAAACCTTATTTATGTACATCTTATACTATATTTGCTTTCCTAAAGAATATAAAAGGAGTCTTACAAAGAATGAGAAGCTAATATATTTTTAAATGTGAAAAATTAGAAAGAGCTAAAATTAGTATGACCATACTAAATGATTAAGTTAACATGGCATGTTTGAGCCAAAATTTAACTATAAGCTACATGCTTGTCACAGTTAAAATAAAATATAAATATGGATGTCCTGAAAAACAGAAAAGGATGAGTTTGCTGGAAGAGTGAAATTTTCTTTGGAATTGAATTTTAAAAGTTAACTATTCTGTGAATCCTTAACTAAGGGACATTAAATATTGTTTTAAAGTGCTTGTTATGAGAATGTCTTCAGTTTTGGAAAGATGAGATGTCTTCTCTAGTAAACATTGAGAGTCTTTTGAGAGCCACATGTCATACATTATGGTGTTTTCTAAGCTCCATAATCTAATAGTAAAATTTTAAATCCAATTTCTTCAACTTCTAGCCTTGAGAAATACATGCTGTATTTATTATGATATGATTGACCTATGGTTTCTCCATCATTTATATTATCTTCCAATTATTTTTATAATAACATTCTTCTGATCATGTCTGCAGAAATCAACAGTGCACATTGAAAGCACACACAGTGGTTTATTTACCCAAGAAAATGTTCCTTGATAAGATTACCATTGGAGCAGAATATATAATTACCACATTGCTTTAGCATGAGAGCTGGAGATGGAAGATATCTGGTTTATGAGAAATTCACATATATTACTCATCTTAGCAAGTGAAGGACTTTTTAAAATTTCCAGCTTTGGACTGGCAGAAATTGCTTTTCAGTGGGGATAATATGTATCCAATTACTTAAAAATTGGCCAGCAACTTTATGCGCACTTTGAATTGCCATTAAATAAAAAGTCATAAGGTTTTATTTTTTCTTAAATTATGATGTGTATCGATATTCCACAGATTTCTGTTGTAATTGAAAACTCCACTTACTGCCCTCATCTAATCTTTTTTATTAGTGTATGTTTATAATCTATAATAATTATCTTCATTTCAGGGAATTGGTTCATATAAATGATGCATCTTCATCAGTTATACTACCTCTTCCACCCTGCCCAATATTCCACCTCTTTCCAGATCTCCTACCCATCTCTACAGAGACAGAGCTTACCTCTCCATTTCCGACCATCTCTCTCTTATTTTGCATATTAAATTATTTATATTTTAGGTCTCTCATATTTGAGAAACCATTTGACATTTAACCTTCAGTGTCTGGCATTTCATTTAGAATTACAGTTTCAATACCAATCCATTTTCCTATAAGTGACTCAAATTTATCCTTATTTATGACTGGGTAGTTCTTCATTGTGTTTTCTTTTTCTATTTATCTGCTGATGGACATATACTCTGCTTCCATAATTTAGCTATTGTGAGTTGTGCTGTTGTAGATAAGGGAATGTATATAATGTATCACATCAATATCATATGATGACCTTAATTCTGTCAGGAAGATGCTCAGGAAAAATGAATTGGGTCAAAAGCAATTTCTGTTTTCAATTTTTGGAGGAATCTCAATACTGATTTCCATAAGAGTTGCATTAGTTTACAATCCCCCCACCAAAAGTAAAAGAGTTTCTTTTCTAGGCAACCTCACCAGTATTTGTTGTATTTGGATCAGCTTTTGGGAAGTTAAGGGTTTTTGGAGTCATCTTATTGATGAGTTTTCTCATGTTTTATTCCTTTGTGCTGATGGTTGAGGATCAGTTAGAGTAGCACAATTCTGGATAGCTCTTTAATTCTTGTATGCTTTCCTGTAGATTTGATGTTGACTGTGGTTTTGAGGGGGATTTATACATCTCTTCAGCCTACTAAAAATAATAAGATCAGTCCCAGTCAGTGTATTGCAAGAGAGAACCACTACTGATTATATCAGCACCTACGGAGGTAAGCATATATCAATCATGTAATTTAAGACTTATTTCAATAGTCAACCAGTTTTTAATAACCCAGAAAGACTGTGACATAGTACTAATAATAGCTGTACGGCAATATAGAGGGTGATGGAAGGAAATTGAAGAAGAAAAGGGGGAGAATAGTTCAGAAGAAAGGAAAGGAGAAAAAAGATATGACAACAAATTAAAAAAAGAGAGATAGGACTTTGTATTAGTTTTTTATTTGCAGTCCATGTATGATGTAGAGTAGTTTTGGTTTTTTTAGTACATGTTTGTGATGCATAGTAATAATTCATTGTGGGTGGTTGATACATATACGTATCACATCTTAATCCTTTTTACTTCCCATTCACCTATACCCTGCTCCCTCTATCTCTATATCTTCTTCCCCATTGTAAAAGGTCTATGTCATAGATAGGGGGCCTGAGTGGGTATATGTGGGAGCGTGAAAAAAGAAGAAGGGAGAGGGAATTATAATTGAAGATTGAGGAAAGCTGTGAGGAGATGAGAACCTAGTCACGAGTTCTTAGAAAACATGTTTGAATACTTTATATACAAATTTTGGTGAAGGTTAGCTTGGCACTCCCATAAATGATGATATTTAAGCCAAAGCACCAATTAATTGTTTTCCTCTTATAAACATATACAACACCTGTCATATGTATAAAGTCAAATTGAGAAAAATAAATGAAAGAAGGGAAAAATGGAGAGAATGACCCACAGCAACACACATACCAAAAGTCAAAAGTAAAGAGTCATCTCATTTTATTTATACTGTAGTCAGAATATGACCAGTTTGCTCTTCCCCTTATGTTCACAAATAAGATGCTTTGACTTGAAACTGTTGTGGGGGGCTGAAACCCAGTGTTCTGCATTTGAGTCTAGGAGGTTTGGCGTGTGTACGGTGCTGGAACTTACTTCTGTTCTATGAGTCACAGGTAACATTGCTTTTAGTTTCCTGTGTGGGAACCACTCTGTTTGGTTTCACTTGCATGCATTTTGGTGTAGCTAGTCAGGGAAGTCTTTGCTTCTGTTTTACACCTTGAATTGTGTTGCTGAGAGGGAGGACAAAGTACCTAGACTTTCAAAGTTTTCTAAAGGAGTCTTCTAGATCTCTTTCACTTTTCCTGCATGATTATCCCTGGTCTTTCAATCATACTCCAGGTAAGTATGCCATACAGATTCCTCTAGCTATGCCATCCCCAGGTCTCTGACTTTGCCATAGTCTGCACTTCACAAAAAGTCACTATGCAGCCTGTGAATTTAATGGTGCCTAAGGCTAACAAATCTAAGCAGATTTTGGCTGCTGGTGAGAGGGCTCCCCAGTGGGAATCAAGTTCTGCTCACCTGAAGTTGTGGTGGCAGGCAGAATATCATGAAGTTACAGAACTTGTCCGTGTTTTAGGGAGTGATAACAGAGTGCCTGCTTTGGCACTCCTTGAGTTTCTTTTCTCTTTTCCTCTATTATACCAGTGACAACCACTGCTCATCCCTGCAACCCTCTGAGCCATGGATCTGTCAGCATCTGGTCCCAAGTTCCTAACCAGGGCCATGTACTTGTTTCTTTCTTTTACAAAGGCTTACCAGTCTTAACTGGGTCAGTGCCTTTCAAATAATTCTCTGGCATTCAATTTGTCTATTGCCCTGATCAGCAAATATCTCTTTATAGGTTCCCTGTCTCAGTGAGAAAGGAGTTAGTATAGGCAGGCACTGGAGGATGGTTGTTAAGGCTAGTTGTCAACCCACTCACTGCCAGACCTGGAGTACTCAGCTCTTACCATCATGGGGTTAGATCCTCTCTCAAGATATTGTATTCACTGCACCTAGAATGTAGGCAGTTCTGAGATCATAAGATTGACCGACTCCCTTTCTAAATACTTCTGAGATTGGAAATCATCAGTTAAGCATCTCATTCAGGTTTCTTTACTATATTTTGGTTGTTTGCGCCTCCCCAATTCCAAGTATCTTTGCTTCCATGTGCACATCTTTCAAGTATTGCATGGGTGCCAGTGCTTCTAGTCAGCTATGATGGAATTTCTTGCATAAGAATTTGAAAGAGGAAAAAATAGGAGATTAATCATTAAAACAAGTATTGAACTGCAGTTGCAAACAAATATATCATAGATTTTTTTTGTTTTATTAAGAGGAATAAAGAGGCTTGTTAGATAGAATTTAAAATACCCACTCAAAGGAAATAGTTTGCTTGCATCACAAGAGAGAAGTTTTTATAGGCTGAGGCCAGGAATATTTGTGTTTTTGATGGTGGAAATTTGTAGAATTTGTGAGTCTATAAAATGTTGGACTTGGTTTACCAGATAAAAGTGATGGTCCACTGAAGGGTAGAAAGATAATGATTCATTTTATAGTGAAATAATAGCCCATTTTAGAGGAGAAATACAAGGATTCATTCTATTGTCTTTTATATGGGTGTTCTAAATTATGTCCCTAGAACTATTCTTTGTTAGATATCTTCCCTTTACTTCATTAACTAAGCAGATTTATAGACGTATAGTATCTTTAAAGGATTTTATATTTGATGAAACTAGAAGAAATAAAGCATAAACGAGCCTACAGAGTACTGATATGGATAATTTGGGGTAACTTTTACTGTGTCTTGAAGTTTCGGTCTTTTTAATGTGTAATTTATAAATTATTATTTTCCATTTCTCCTTCTATTTTCTTTATTTCTTTTATCCTACTTCATTACTCCCCTCCCCAAGACAGATTCGTTATTCTTAAATGGTGCAGAGGGACCAAAGTTTTATCTTCTTATGGATGCTTGGAACTGCTTTAAGCTGAGGAAGACATTGACTCTGCTTTTGCAGGGATCAAAAGTTTCACTCTGTCTCATCTAAAAGAAACGTCAGATGATAGAGTGTGTTGTTTGATAAATTATAATTTTTGGTGATCTATAAAAAGAGGACAGAGATGTTAGCAAGTCATCGATGCTTAATCTTCATTTTCTAACCATGTTAAATAAGCAAGAGCCAAAAATTAAAAATAGACTGATGATGAGTAGTAGCTCCAAAAAGTACTATGAGTCAGAGAAAATTAGGTAACATATGATGAAATCCTTTTGTCTTTAACACTGAACTCTATTTGTTTTCAATTGTTCACCAAAGTAGAGCAGGTGGAGTTTAAGAGCATATAGGCTTCCTCCAGTATTATAATAAGAAATTCAATTTCCTCCTATTTTAATCACAAAAAAATGATCAAAGAACACACTTAGAGATATCTATGTTTCTATGTAACCACTGGACCACTAAAATTCTTACAACAGGCTCAGAACCTGGAATTTTCTTCTGTTTTGTAAAGGTGAAGACCTTTTGTAGTGGTCAGCTTCAGATAATGTAAACATATAAAATCTGGGGTAGATAACAGAATGATTTTATATCATAGAATTAATGATTCAGATTATTAAAATATTTATATGGGCATTTTTGTCCTGTGTAGACAGATGTATGCAAAAAGTCAAATCTTTACCTGAGGGATGCTTGAAAGTACATTAAAAACAACATAACAGCAGCACACTAAGATTGCCTGAAGGGCACATGTGTGGAAGAGCTGAAGACCCATAGCAGGGCCTGGTGCAGGGTTTAGAGCCCTTTTTATAGGTAGCCTAGCTTTTTGTTAATTACTCCATTTTTGTTTTATTTCCCTGTTAGGTGTAATCAGGAATTGCAGTTGTGAAAGCCCTTGCTCTGCAGTTTTGTGATTTTGTTCCACACACGTTGCATAGCCTACAGATACTGACCTCAGTCAGCAATGAGAAATATGCAGACATAGAGATCTCACTATATATTGTTTCATAGTCATAAAGTCACACAAAATGAAATTAATCTTTAAAGTAATATATGATATACATTTTTCTCATAACTCTTGTCTTGGAAAAAATGACAACACATTTGCAAACAAGATACATTTAGTGAGCTTTGAGTAAGTTCTTTTGCTATATCTTGGAATATTTGAACAGAAATATTTGTTCAAAAGAAAGTGTTAATAAAGTTTACCAACTGCATGTCAACACGAAGATGTTAACATTGCTCTCTGTCGTGATGATTGGTTAGTAAGCAGATGATGTCCATCTTGCAAAAAACTGAATTGAGAGAGGCAATAGTAATTTGAATTGATAAGCAATGGTGGTTGAAGGGGATCTAGTTCAATGTAAAATTTTGTTGAAGTTATTTCATATGGTCATTAGAAAGGTCAGACTACTTGAGGCACAGATTTCAAAATCATGGAAGCCAAATTAACATGCAAACTGAAAATTAAAACTATTGTAATTTAAAGTAATTGATATAGCACTACTTAGGATTGAACCTCAGTAAGAGAATAAGTTTTTCTCTGATATTTATCTCCTGTTTATTTCACTAACTTCCATGTTCCTTTTTCCCAATTCAGTAGATAATAAAAACATAAGACATTGGAGTTGTCAGTTGCATTAATTTTCTATTCCTTTATATACACTAATCAGTAATTTAGCATGTTAACCTATACCTATTTATTATCTCAGAATTTTGCAGGTCAGAATTCCTGTGGGGCTAAGTTGAATTCTCTGTTCTGAGTTGCACAAGCCTGAAATCTAGATGTTACCTGGGCTGACCTCTTATCTAGGGGCTCTGGAAAGAATCTACTTACTAGCTTATTCATATTATTTGCCAGATTTTGTTCCTTGTGGTCATAACTCTGTGGTCCCTTTTTTTCTTTCCTTTATTAGCACTTTAGGGCATCTGCATTCCTTCTCTTACACTTCACTACACTTTCAAAATAAGAAATCTTTCATCGAACCTTTTTCCTACTTCATATCTATGATTTTCTCATCTACAATCAACGGCAGAAAATGTCCTACCTTGGAAGGGTTCATGCATTTAAATTCAGCCCAGCCAGATAAGACTCTTTTGCTATATATTAGCATAATTATAAGGCTGATAGGTTATATTCACAGTTCTAGTCACACTCAAATGGAGGCCCTACAGAGATTAGAGTAGTGGGGGTCATTGTTAGATATTTTTTTCCCTATTACATCAACTAAAGGGTTATCTATTAACACTTAAAGCCTTCAATTTCATTGACATTTGTGCTGTAACCTCTTTAATGGGAAAATGGGCCTTTAAAAATCTAAAAGAGTGAAAATAAAATGGTAAAGTGCTGACACAGAGTTGATAATCTGAGTAAAAGGACATAATTAAATGACACTTCAAATCAAGCCTCATGATTAGCTTGCTCAAAAAATTAGTTATAACTGAGGAGCATGATTATCTTGTCCACTTTGATTTTTCTTAAATTTTAATAAAATCAGTATAGGTTCAATGCTAGTTTAGGGTTATAATCAACTTTGTTATAAACTAATAACCTAAAACTTGAAATCAATTAAATGAGTAGTTATAGTCTCAGGTACATCTGTAGAAATAGAAATATTGCTTATTTGCAATAAAATAAGTGAAAAATCCTACTGAAGCATGAACATTTAAACAGAACTAAAATATTAATAATAAGGACCACAAGAAAAAGGAAATAATGATTTTGTAGGGACAGGGGTCCCCATAGGCAGGGAAAAAATAGAGTAAAGGCCTCATTAGACTCAGAAAGCCAGACAGCTATAATCAAATAGTTAGAAACATAAAGGCAGCCAACAGTTAGAGAGACAAAGGCAAAGATACTCGTTCCAGAAAGGTCCCAAGGTTGTCTCATTTTTTACTGAATGCATGCTTGCAACATTTGTAATGTTTTGTAAAGAACTCTTTTAAAAAATATTGTTACTATTAGTATTTCCTTTACTCACATGAGTTAACAATTATCATAATTTCTTATGGGCCATATTAAATTATGATAATAATTTATGGTTCTTTTGAACTATATTTGACGTTCAGCTAAGGCTTCCTATGTTCATCTGAATGCAGCAGCGTCTCTAGCCCCATGACTTCTTACACATGAATTCTACTGAGTTGCTGCAGTGGTCGAGACATGTATAGAAAACACTCAATACAATTTGTGTGTAAGCAATCATGTGGCTAAAGATGCTTCTGTGTTCAATTGCTGCATTGACCGATGAGATGGACTGCAGTAGAGACAAAACTTGTACACTGATTCTGATTCCTGTAAATATATTTTTCTATCTGTAAGATGTTCCAAAAAATTTACAGCATAATTTTATTAAACTATATATTTAATATAATGAATAAATCTATGCAAAAATTATCTTAATTTTTATCTAAAAGTCATTTTAATTTTCTACGTTAAGTAACATTGTAGATTATTTTATTTTTATTTAATGAATAAATAGTTGTAAAAAAGTATCTACTTTTTTCTCTATACATTATTTAAATTTTCTATTTAAATAAGTTAACATATTCAGATATTTTGGAAGGTAGCAAATTGACGGACTACCCCAAGTGGCATGAATTTTAATTATGCCACTGAGTCTAGCTGTTGACATCTTTGCCCTACCATTTAACAATAATCCTGGAGGGATGAACTTCTGCATCCAGACCGCTAAATGTTTTTTTCTCGTACTTGAACAGAGGCTTAGAAGGAGAAGTCGGGGCTAAAAAAAAAAAAAAAAAAAAAAAAAAAAAAAAAAAAAAAAAAAAAAAAAAAAAAAGGATTTTCTCAGCTCTTCTTACATCAGATAGTTTCTACCAATGAAAACCGAGGAGAATAATTGTCACCATTATAAGTATCCCCCACACTAAGGAATGCTGGAATTGACATTTTTTGTATTAGTGGATATGTAGTGTGTGCATGCATTTGAGTCTCTATGAGCATAAGATATTGTTTTTGCTTCCACAATATTCTTTGTTTCCTGTTTTTTTTCTTTTTTGAGCAGCATGCTAAGGATTGATCTCAGGGCTTTGTGCTTGCTAGGCAAGCAATCTACCAGAAAAATGCCCAACCCCTACAATATTCTACTTTGTTTTGTCATGTGCTTCTACGAAGTGGTTGTATAAGGATTTTCTAACTTTGTTTTACTTGACTATTACTCTGTTAATTGGATTCAATCTCCCTGGTTCATTTTCCATTTGTACTCCATTTATGTTCCCTTCTTTCTTTTCTTCTTTTTTTATACCTTAAATGTCTCCTTTCCCCCTCCTTTCATACACACACACACACACACACACACACACACACACACACAGACAGACAGAGACAGAGGCAGAGAGGCAAAGGCAGAGAGCCAGAGAGAAAGACCATCAAAAATGTATATACACGTCAGGAAAAGAAAACCTCGTATAAACATCTTCATACTCATTTTATTGAGACATTATGAGATAAATACAAGTTACCTTTGTCTTCTACAATTACAAAAGTTCCTCAAAGTGGTAACCCTTAGCTTCCAGATATTTATTAGTACCAAAAAATCTGTTGCTTGGGTAACCTTGTTCATTGAGATTGCTGTGCATGTATTTTTCAATTTCTTCTCTAAGGGCTGGGAGTTTAGTGGATTTTCTGTGCTGTACAACATCCTCTATGGACCCCCATATGAAGGTAACACCATCTGTTAAAAAAGTCACACTTTCTTTCACTGAAATGTGTATACATGTTTGGCAGACTCTCCTCTCTCTCTCTCTCTCTCTATATATATATATATATACACACATATATACACACATATGCATATGTATATGTGTGTGTGTTTGTGTGTGTGTGTGATTAATGCTTTTTCTAAACTATCCTGTTTTTTAAACCCCCATTCTTTTCCTGGGTGGGTAAAATAGTAAATATATTCTTAAACAAGTTTTAAATTATATGTGGATATATGGTTGGTTTTTTAAATGTTGATATTACTTTTACTTATTCTTTCCTCACAAATCAGGTCTGAGATTGAGCACAGCAATTTAAATAAGTTGAGTGGTGGTTGTTTCCACATTGAGACATAGCCACACCCAGGCCACATCACAGAAAAGCAAGACTGAGCAGACCACCGCTAGTGGTAGAGATACCTACCACAACCGATCTGCAAATCTCAACACAAAAATCAAAGAAACAAGGCCACTAAAATTTTTTCGAATGCCACTAAAAATTTACAACACTCCTAAAACTGATCCAAGAGATATTGACATGGATGAAACTCCAGAAAAAAAGTATTAAAAATTCTGATAGTTAAAATTATCAGTGAGATCAAAGAAGACACAAATAAGCAGCTGAAGGAATCATTTATTTTAATGATCAATGAACTCTTAAGAAGAAACAAATGAGCATCTGAATTGATTAAGAAAAACAATGCAGGCTATGAAAGACTAAGTGAAGGAATACATGCTCTAAATAGGAATAAACCAAATAGTTGAAATAAAAATCTCAAATGATCAAAAAACTTCATTGAAAGTTTTAAGGATAGGCTTGCTGAAACAAAAGAGAGACTATCAAAGCTTAAGGACAAAGTGGGTGTACTAAAATATTAATGGAGCAATAAAGAATAAAGAATAAGAATCAAATAACAGAATATTCCAGATCTTTGAACAATTCTAAAATATTAAATTTAAGAATTAGCTTTGTAGAGGGTCAAGGATACAGGGAGAGAAAACCTATTTACTTAATTAGAGCATTAGGTAGACTTGCAAGATCAGGGGAAAGAGAGTCCACAATGGCTGTCTTCAGGATCAGAGACACAAGAATTTGCAATGGCCATCTATCCCATGAGATCCAAAGAATCCAGTATCTATTCAGGCCAAGAGGAAGGAAGCTGCATAGCAAGAAGGATCATGGCCTGGATGCTCACTAGAGGGTCACTGGTGTTGAGTCTGAGTAGGAAGAATAAGAAGCTGGAAACCTACAGACTGATGTCCAAAGGCAAAAGGAACAAAGGACAGATCTACTAAGGAAGATTGGAGCTCTTCAAAAAGGGCATGCTTCATTCTTCTTTCTCATTTTATTCTATCCAGGCTACAAATCTATGGGTTGATACATACACAACCAGGGTGGGTCTTTCCTTCTCAATTTACTAGCCTACATGTCAATCATCTACAAACACAACTGTGTTTTATTAATAGGACATAACTTCTTAATCCATTCAATTTAACATATTGTGAAAAATGCACACAGAAATGTAAATATATATGCATAATTGTTGATACTCAATTTCATAAAACAATTACTTAACATAAAGGGACAGAAAGACTCCAACATAATCATAGTGGATGAATTTAATGTCTCACTCTTACAGACAAATCATCTGGACAAAAATAAAACAAGAAATGTCAGTGTGTATATATATATATATATATATATATATATATATATAAAATAGATTACTATAGTACATATATTTATATACATATATGTATATTAAATTAAAAAAGACCTAATCTGAATGTACAGAGTATCCTACTTAGAAGGAAGAGAATGTACATTTTTTTTATTGGACCAAAGAACTTTCTCATAAATGCATTATATTTTAGGCAATAATACAAGTCTCAGTAAATACAAGAAATGAAAATAATCGTGTAAATCCTATCAAATCACAAGGGAAATAAAGCTAAAAATCCAGAATAAAGGAAACCAGAGAAACTACACACACACACACACACACACACACACACACACACACAAAGAATAATATACATTGGCTTTTTTGTGTTTTTTTTTTTTTGTTTGTTTGTTTTTTGGGTGCTGGAGATTGACCTCAGGGCCTTGTGCTTACCAAGTAAATGCTCTACCACTTGAGGTAAACCCCCAATCCAACATACCTTTGAATGATAGATGGTTACTGAAGAAACCAGGGAGAAATTTTAAAGATTTCTGGAATGAAATAGTAATGGAAACACAATGTTTTAGAATACGTAGGACACAATGAAATCAGTCCTTAGAAGTCTATGTTTAGAGTTTCTACCTTAGAGAAATAGCATGATTCCAAATATATATATTACACCTAATATTATCCAAATATCCTGCCATTATCCAGCTATACTGCATACAAGTGGAAACACACACACACATTATATAGTATATATAATATCTATAGTGTATATTATATATAGTATATATAACATATAGCATATATAATTGTGTTATATGTAGGAATAGATAGCCTAATATGTATTATATATATATGAGAATATATATATTCTAATAATGTATCTCAAGATCTTAGAAAAACAAGAAGAAACCAAACTTAGTCCAGTAAGAAAATAAATAATAAAGATTACAGTGAAAGTTAATAAAATAGAGAGTAAAGGAATAATATTAAGAATCAATGAAAGAGTTGATTTTTTGAAAAGACAAACAAGATTGATAATGTACTTTAGCCAAACATACTAAAAGAAAGTGAGAGAGCACCAGAATTAATAAGTTTAACATTTAAAAAATTGAAATTACAAAAATGTAAATTAGAACAATGCTAAGATTCCATCTAGAATGGCAATCATCCAGAAATTTTTAAAAATGCTGCCATGTCTGTGATGAAAAAGGAACACTCTCACATCGTTGTTGGGAATGTAAACTACCACAACCATTATGAAAATCAGTATGTAGATTTCTCAAAGAACTAAAATTAGAAATTTCATACCACTCAGCTATCCCTCACTAGCAAAATTTTTGCTTCCTGTTCCCATGATCTTGTGCTCTCTGGCCTAGAAGTCTTAATTACAGAGGCAGTATGGCTTGTACCAGGAAGCACAACAATGAATCCATTGAATAGGAAGCTAATACTTCCCCCTGGTCATTTGGGCTCTTCATGCCTCTGAGTAAACAAGGTAAAAAGGAAGTTGGAGTGTTGGTGAGGGTGATTGCTCCAGACTACCAAAGGGAAATTGGACAATTATTCCACAATGGAATGAAAGTAGAATATATTTGAAGTGTAAGAGATCCCTCAAGGTAACTCCTACTATTACAATATCCTATTATTAAAGTCAATGAGAAAGTACAACGACTCAATACAAGTAGCAATCACAAATGCCTCAGAACATTTGGAATAAAGGTATGCATCCCCCCACCAGGTAAATAATTAAGACTAGCTGAGGTGCTTGCTAAAGGCCAAAGGAAGACATAATTGGTAGTAGAAGGTAGTTATAAATACCAGCTGCAACCATAATTGTTGGGAGTATTTCTTTCTTATTTTTAAAATATTCTTGGCATATATAGACATATATTAAGCAGAAATATTTGTTTTCTTTCTTTATAACATAACATTGATTGGCTTACTATTGGTTTTTATGCATTGCTTAATCTATATTATAATGTTTAATTATGGAATGTTAGGAGAAGAATAAGCATCATCCAAGGAAAATCTCTGCCTCTATACTGGGAAGGTAATTAGTGTGTTTCCACTTATATGCAGAATAGTTGGATAATGTTAGGTGTGATTATAAAACTTGCTACTGTATTTGGAGATACAGCATAGCTTAAGGAAATGTGTCTGGTTTTCATGTTCACAAAGGCTGGATTGTGATCGTTAATTGTGATATACCAACTTGACTTAAGTAAAAACTGTCAAGTAGATTAGTAAAGCTGTGGATGTGTCTGTGGGTGATTGACAGGTAGGCTACAAACTGAGAAGGTATCAACCCCTCCAGATCTGAGTGGCACCAAGAAATAAGCTTGTAGCTTAGGCAGAATAAAAAGGAAAAGAATGAAGTCTTTCCATTTTCTTTGAAGAAGGTCCATGCTTCGCCATTGCCTCTGGATATTCATTTCTGTTTATTTCAAGCTTTCAGTGCAAACTCTTCAGCCTTTTAGTGTGTGCACTTTGGCTTTCTGACACAGAATTCCATCAAACTCTGCAGAGAGCTTCCAGACCTTTGACCTTCACCTGGATCCTCCAGCCTTCCATCATGCAGTCAGTCCTTTTACATTCTTCTATCTCTGATCTAACAGAAGGGCAATGGGACTCTTCTCCACCCAATTCTGTAGGCCAATCTAGTAAATATTTTGTATAATCTTACATATATTTTATATTAAATGTTATTCTAGTAAACCTTAACCAGTACAAAGAGAAATGCTGGAGGGATTACATTACTGAAATTCAAATTACATTACATGGTCTTAGTAACCAAAACAACATAGGACTCACATTAAAACAGACATGTAACCCAAATGAATTGATCAGAAGCCATGAACACAAATCCATATACCTGATTCTTTTACAAAGGGGTCAAAAACATGCTGGAGAAAAGCATTGTGAAAAAGTGTGATATCCATATGCAGAAGATTAACACTAGATTCCTGTCTCTGTTCCTGTACTAAAATCAGATCAAAATAGATCGAACCTATCATCATGACCACAGACTTTTAAACTGCTAGAAGAAAAGACAAAGGGAAACACTTGAAGCCATCAGTGCAGGCAATGAGTTCCTGCACTGGACTTAATAACACAGGAAATAATATTAAGAATCTACAAATGGGAATACATCATATTAAAAAACTCATCTGGAACAAAGGACAAAATTAACAGAGTGAAGATATAACCTGTAGAATGGAAAAAAAAATTGCTTGTTACTTTTAAAATATAAGATTAATATCTAAAATGTATGTTATCCAAAATTTTAACTCCAAAAGCGAACAACCCAATCACTAAGCAGGAAAATGAAATAAATAGACATTTGTCAAGAGAATGAGTTGAAATGGCCAATAAGCATATTACCAATTATTCAACAGCTTTAGCCATTGGAGAAGTGTAACTCGAAATGATATTGTTATTATACCTCACCACAGTCAAAATGGTTATCATTAAGTATACAAAAAAGAATGAGTCATAGTTAGGATTCATGGAAAATGAAACCTTTCTACATATTTGTGTGAATGTAATCGAGTACAATCATTATGGAAATCAGAATGAATAGTCCTCAAAAAATTAAAACAGAAATTTCATTTGATCCTAGCAGAACAGTCCAGATTATATTCTGGAAGGATTTGAGAGCAAAATACTATAAGCATGACTCATATCCATGCTTTTTGTTGTTGTTGTGATTTTTTTCTGCCACAATTTCTAGCACCTAAACTGTGGAAACAGCTAATGCTAATCAATACATACATGCATAAAGAAAATGTGGTGTATCTACACAAGAGAATATTATTCAAACCATAAAGAAAAATGAAATCCTGTCATTTGAAGTAAAAGGGATGGAACTGGAAACCATTATTTCAAACAAAATAATACAGAGGTAAACATTTACATATCACATTTTTTCTTCTATATGAGCAAAAAAAATATGACTGGGAACTATAAGGTACACTTTTTTTGAGGGGTTCTGGGGATAGAACTCAGGGCCTTGTGCTTTCTAGGCAAGTGCTCTACCACTGAACTAAATCCCCAGCCCACATAAGGTATACTTTTGAAGATAAGGAGGAATATTGGGGGGATAAATGAGTAATTTTGGTTAAAATGATCAGAATACGGTATACCAAGACACCAAAACAGCATTCTTATTGTGTACTGCTAATATATACAGCGGTACATAGGTTCACAAACTTAATTTGTTCTATGATTTTGGTAAAAATGACCACATTTGTGTTTGTGTAGGAAAGATAGTCACAGTCATGTTGGTCACCTGATGTGAAGTTTGCAAACAAAAACAAAATTTTGCCAAAAGCTGCTGTTTGCAGACCAAATTGTTTGCCAACAAAAGCATTCATAAACCAAAGTACCACTGTTAATAATAAAAATAGTGGGCCACTTTCTCTCTCTCTCTGTGTGTGTGTGTGTGTGTGTGTGTGTGTGTGTGTGTGGTATAAAACCATAAATGAATATGGCCTGAGAATGCAAAAAAAAAAAAAAAAGAAGAAGAAGAAAGAATGAAAGAAATGTAGTTGCTTAGATTTCTAACTCAAACATGTTTTATCATCCATTCGGGTGATATAAATATAAGAGACTGATTGTATGCGTAAACATGATGAGACTCAGAAATGAAGCAGGAAGTTTTCTTCACACAAATGCATTAGATTTTTAAAAATAAAGAAATGTATATTTCCTTTAAAGGAGGTAAAAGTGATCAAGATGCAATGTATACGCACCAATTCAACAATATGAATGTTATTATTTTTCATAACAAATGTATACCATTAAGGGCTGCATCTAGACATCCTCCAAAACCCTATACACTCATAGGTGGGGCTTTTCAGAATTAGCTGGATATCAGGTGTGTGAATACAGATTAAAGATGTGCGATAACTAAATTAGTCTACTGATTGTTTTAGCATAGTTCTTGGTGCGAATAGCAGGACTGCCCATCCTAGGAGTGGGTAGCACCAACCAATAGGCTTGTAGCCTGAATGAACTAAAAAGGAAAGGGAGGCTCAATGTTCCTGCTTTGCTTCCTCCTGCCTGCCATACCATGGTTTGTTTCTTCTCTGTGATGCCCCTCTGCTGTTCCACCCTGCCTTGGAGCCTGCCGACTATGGACTGAAACGTTTACAAACTGTGAGATAAAATATACCTTTCCTTTTTTAACTTATGGATGTTGGGTATTTTGTCCCAGTAATGAGAAAGTAACTAAGACATATACTACAAACATAGAAATAAACTTCACCACCTAAGAAAAATACAAATATGGTAGAATGTGGCCTATGTATGTGTGATTCTTGAACCTAAGTGTACATATTGACTTAAGAAAACATTCATTGATGTTTAAGCCTGACACACTTTAAATGTAGGAAATCTAATATTTTGACTGAAAACAAGATGCTGATGGTTTTTGTTGTGTTAATAATGAATTGGGAAAGTCTCTGATTCTTTTTCTGGCTGGAAAACTTTGAATTTAAAGGTCTAAATTGGCCATTCTTTATTGAGAGATCCACTTTTATCTAAAAAGTGAGGTTTTTCTAGAAAGAAAAATGAAAGGAACTAATGCTATGCACAAAGGACAAGGCTGTCTTCACTTGGAAGAGGGCAAGAGCGGAGCTCAGAGAATTTAAATGATTTGTCTAAGCAACAGGTAATGTGTTGCAAAGAATGTGAGCCCCACTTTCTCATGTAAAATGCACTCTTTCTTTAGATAAAAGAGAATTTCAGCAGAGATGCCAAGGAGATAAGTCTTGCTACAGTTGTGTGCAGTTACTTTATGTTAGGGAGAGTATGTTTTTTCAATTCAACTCTTTTATTACAATGTAAACACTTTACTTTCTTGTTTCCTCAATTCATGAAACACTTCATAAGACATAATTCTCAGTTCATGTTACAGGCTACATTGGTCAGCTTTCCCTTTGCCAGGACAAAATACCCAATACCTACAAGTTAAAAGAGGAGAGGCTTATTTTGAGTCATATATTCAGAAGTTTTAGGCTCCAGGGATGAACTTCATGACAGAAGGGCGTAGAGGAGAAAAGCTGTAAGCAGGAAGCAGAACACAGGAGAAGTATGCTAGATAGGAAGAGAAATGAAATCAGAAGTAGTCCTAAAGGTCATGTCCCCATGACCCACCCAGACACACACAGATGTGCACTTTCATCATCCCCTAGTTGAATTTCAAGCCATTTGAGTTGACAGTGAAGACCAATCTTTACAAAGGCATTATCTTCATCAAAAATATTTTCAGTAGCTCCAAAATTCCCATATTCATTAATGTTTAAGTGAGATAAAATATTTTTTAAACATTAGACCATAGAACAGCCAATCTAAATACCTCCCTCAGTCTTTCCTCACTGACCTTCATTTTCGTTTTCTTTCCTATTTTTTTTTAAATAGCCATATTAGTGTGTAATGGTATCACATTGTGAACTTGATTTGTGTTTTTCTGATGAATAAAATGTTGTGAATGTTTTATGTGCCCCTAGGCTATTTTATATTGTTTGTAAATAAATACCCTTAGAGATATTTTGTCCATTTAATATGTTATTACTGGTTTTTATTAAACTAAAATAGGTCATATATTCCAGAAACAAATTTGCAAACATTTTTTCCCATTAGTACCTCATGTTCTCAATTTATTGATGAGGTCCTTTGAAGCACAGAATTTTATTGTTTCGAAATGTTCATCCCATCAGTTACTCTTTTGTCACTTTTATTTTTGCTGTTCTGTTTAGTAAGGTTAAGAAATTTATCTGCTCATTTTTCTTTTAAAACTTTTACAATTTTTGCTTATACATTTATGTTCATAGCCATTTTGGTTTAGATCTTTTAAGCTCTACTAAAATATTGAAAAATACAATTTTATGTTCATGGCATGTGATATGGTTTGATTATGTATACATTGTGAATGATTAGATCAAGATAATTAACACTCATATCTTGTACTTAATTTTCGCAGTTATAATATTTAAGATCTACTTTCTTAGCAAATTTTAAGTTTTCAATGCAGTACCAATAACTGTAATAACCGTACTATACAATAGACCTATCTAATTTATTCCTTCTGTGTAAATAAACTTTGCATAACTTTGCCAACAACCTCTCATTTCCTCCCACCTCACAAAACCTGCTCACCACCATTCTACATTCTGATTCCATGAGTTCAACATTTTGTGGTTTCCACATGTGAGGCTATATTTTTCCATGTCTTCCTGACATATTTTACTTAGCATAATGTTTTCCAGGTTTATCCATGTTGTCATTAGTGATGGGAGTTTTCATTTGTAAAGGTTAAATACCACCCCTGTGTGTGTCTGTGCCCATGTGTTGTGTGTGTACATGTGTGTATTTGTCTCTAAGTAGATGTGACTATATGTAGTAGTTTTCTGATATGTGCGTATAACATTTTTTTCATAATCTGTTCATCCATATCTGGACACATAGGTTGAATCCATATATTCAGTATTGTGAATAATGCTGAAATAAATGTAACAGTCCACATGTCTTTTCAAAATACTGATTTTATATCCATGGAACTTATGCCAGCATTAGGATGCTTTGATATACAGTAGTTCTATTTTTAATTTTTGGTGGAACTTCCATAGTATTTTTCATAATTACAATGCTAACTTTCATTTTTACCAACAGTGCATAAAAATTACATTTTTTCATGATTCTCAATAAAAATTACCTTTTGTCATTTTTGTATTTGCCATTGTCACATATATGATACATCTCATTATAATTCTTACTTGCATTTCCCTGGAGATTAATGATGTTGAGTACCATTTTCATATACTTGCTGGAAATGTGTATGTGTTATTTTGAGAAATGTCTGTACATGTCTCTTGCCCATTTGTAAATTACTAATTGTTTTCTTCATATTCAGTTGTAGGATTTCTTGTATATTTTGAATATTAACCCCTGAACAGATGTATATTTTACAATTCTTTTCTCCTCTTCTGTATGCAGTATCATCAGTGTAGTGATGCTTTACTGGACAAATTCTTTTCAGTGTGATACAATGCCACTTGTACATTTGTTGCCTGTACTTTTGGAGTCATGTTCAAAATATCTTTGCCAAGTCTCAGTGGAGAATATTTTTCCTTTTTTTCTGGTAATTTCACATTTTCAGATTTATTTATACATTTTTAATGACTCACGAGGATTTTTTTTTTTTTTTTCAGTACGAGGGCCCTGGGCCCTTGCACCGAGCTACATTTATAGTAATTATTAATAACACTTAATTTTGAGACAGTGTCTCACTAAGTTTTCCAGGCTGAACTTGAACTCACGATCCTCTTGCCTCAAACACCCAAAGTGCTATGATTACATGCATGTCCCACTACATCTATTTTCTTGTTTGGTTTGGTTTGGTTTTCGACACAAGATCTCTTTGTATTGGCTAGGGCAGCCTTGAATTTGCTATGTAGCCTAGACTGGTCTCAAACTCACAATTCTCCTGACTCAGCCCCCTTGGTGCTGGGATTTCAGGTGAGCCCCAAATGTCCAGTTTTAATTTTGTATACAACTTTACAGAATCACTACTACTTCACATAGACTTCACATATGGTATTTGGGAATATATATGCATAGTCATTGTCAAAAGAAAAATGTAACTTCTTCCTTTTTCATATTGAGACCTGTGATTATTCTTACTTAATTATTCTGACTCGGACTTCCAATTCTGTGTTGAATAGAAGTGAGAGTGAGCTTTCTTGTCACTCCTCTCCTTATCTTAGAGGAAGTTTTCTGCATTTCATAGTTGCACATGATTTTAGCTGTTGACTTGTGATATAGGAAACTTATTGGGTTTATGAAAATCTTTGCTAGTCCTAATTTACTGAGAATCTTTTTTCATAAAAGGACATTGAGTTTTGTCATAATCTTTTTTGAGTCTATTGAGATTATGGTATTACATTTATTCTTCATTTTGTTAGTATGGTATATTGCATTGAATGATTTGCATATGTTGAACCAGCCTGCCTCCCAGGATAATTTCCACTTGATTTAGGAGTATAACCCTCAAAAAATTAAAAAAAAGGAGTATAATCCTCTACTCTGCTTCTGAATTTGATATACTGATAACATTGTTGAGAGTGTTTCCGTCTATGTTCATCACAGATATCGAAGTAAAAGATTTTCTCTCTTTCTTTCTTTCTTTCTTTCTTTCTTTCTTTCTTTCTTTCTTTCTT